>VZQC01013319.1:1172414-1291812 GCA_009823505.1 Rhizomys pruinosus | reverse complement strand
GGCTACTTATTTTTCTAGATTTAATTTTGTATCCTGGCACTTTCCTGGTTGGAGTTCTTAGCATCTTGTTAGTTAGACAATCATCTCATCAGCAAAAAGGGGAAGCCTGACTTCCTCTTTTCCAATTATAGCTCCTTTAATTCATTTCTTGCCTTATTGACCTAGCAAGGGTTTAAAGCAATATTGAAAAACGAGCGTCGTGGGGTTCGGACCTGGTGTACTCAGGTACCGCAGTGGGGTCCTGTTTTTGGACTCAGGTTCTGGACTTGATAGGAACACTTGGAGCAACCTGACATGCTCCAGGGCAGGTAAAAGCTTAGGACACAGTGACTTTTGTGGTGCTGGACAATTGATTTTTGGTTGGTGGCAGAGGGCCAGTTGGCTGGCGGGGGCTAGGTTTGTGTCCTCAGCCCGGGGGGTCGCCCTTCCCCCCTCGCCGCCAGAAGGGGTCCTGAGCTTGGGTCTGACTCTGGTTTTGCCTGACTCACGTGCTGGGCAGGCATTCCCCCTCCCCCCAAACACTTGCATTTGAGGAAGAGAGAGTATCAGTGGATTGGATTAGGAGAAATCTCAGAACAGGAAAGGAAGAGTGACTCAGACTTTCCATTCCAATCTATAACCAAAATTGAAAGCCTTGAAACCTAGACAAGTCAACACTCCATAAACAGGAGGGGGAGCGGTAGAGGCAGAAGAAAAAAAAAAGCATATACTGAAGGAGGTAGCAAACGAAAACAAAGCTTTCAGCCTTCAACACACTAAAAAGGCATTTGTGTTTTTGAATCACAAACGGAAGGGAAACAAACATGCAGGGCCATTCTAAAAGGGGGACAACATGGGAAGGTGCAGGATAATCCCACACAACCTCTACCAAACCTGTATGAGATAGCTACCAATGGGATCCCCTTGGAGTGACCCCAGACAGGAAACCGACCTTAGAGGAATAATTGCAGACTATGCAGAGAAATTAAAGAAACATAAAGAAGAATTCCAGAAGAGAACTAAAGGAAGGGTTTGACAAACTCCAGAAAGAAAAAAACAAAAAAAAAAAAAAAAAAAAAAACACCTTACGGAAGTAGAAAACACTGAAAAAGGAAAACCAACCAATGAAAGACGGAGGAAGCGAAGAAGAGACTGAAACACTCAAAAAGGAAATGGATATATTAAAAGAAATCACAGTGATGAAATGAAAAGGAAATAGAAAACACTCCTTCCAATCAGACGAAAGGGAAAGGAAAAAGCCTCAGAAATAGACTGGGGAAGCCGGAAGCTGAGCAAGAATATCAAGATCTGGAAGATAATACAGAAGCAACTAAAATAACTCACGATTATGAAAAAATTTCAAATACACAAACTGGGCAACAACCACGGACATATGGGAACACTATGAAAACTCAACCTCCCACATATCATAGGAATAGAGGGAAGGAGAAGAATCTCAAGATAATAATATTGACTATCTTAAACACAATAATAGATGAAAACTTCCCCCAACAAAAAAAAAATAGACCAACCCCATTTAAATACATGAAGCACATAGGACTCCAAAATAGACAAGATCAGAAAATAAAAACTCCCCCATGCCATATCATAGTCAACGTGCTAGATGCCCAAAACAAAGATAAACTTCTGAAGAAGGCCCCAATAGAAACAAGTCCATACATAAGTGGAAACCTATCAGAATCACAATGGACTTCTCGCCGCCAAACCATGAAAGCAAGAAAAAAAACAGAAAAACTGGAACAAAGCATCCCCAGTGTTAAAGGTCTATGAATGCCAACCCAGAATAACTTTACCCAGCAAAAATGTTGATTACGTTGAGGAGAGAAAAAAATCTTCCATGACATACGCAAGATGATAGAATAACATTTCTGGAAAACCAACTCTCCAGAAAATAACTTGAAAAAGCAAAGCAATTCGAAGGGCAGAAGAGAAGAGCAAAAATCCTCAAGCCACCTAGGAAAAGAAACTATAAAAACATAATCATATGAGTCGAATCAGAGAATCAAATCTTAAATGGGTAATAAGGTGAAATGAAGCACATCCCTCTTTCAATTATAACCTTAAATATTAATGGGCTTTTGAACTTCTCCAAATCAAAAGGCCATAGACTGGGAGAATGGATTAGACAACAGAAATCCATCTTCTATATGCTGTCTACAAGAAGAACATCTCATATTCAAGGAACAGGCACCACCTTAAAGTGAAGGGATGGAAGAAAATATTCCAAGCAAAATGTACCAAAAAGAAGAGGTGTCGCTATTCTAGTATCAGACAAAAAAGACTTCAAAGCAAAGCAATCAAAAGAGACAAGAAGGGCCACTACATCTTTATTAAGGAACAATTAAACGATGCTGAAGTCTCACCCTCCTGAATATATGTGCACCAAACGCTGGTGCACCAAAACTTTGTAACGACACTTCTTCAGGATTTCAAGGCTCAAATTAACCCCCGCACACTAATAATAGGGGATTTAAATACCCCTCTGAGTCCTTTAGACAGATCCACAGGACAAGGATAAACAAAGAAACATCTGAACTGAATGATACATACACCAAATGGATCTCCACGGACAGACTTCTATCGAATATTTCACCCAAAACCACCAGAGCATTTACAATTTCTACTCAGCACCACAGGAAACCTTCTCCAAAATCGACCCTATACTGGGACACAGGGCAAAAACCTCAACAAATCAAAAAAGATTGAAATAATCTCTCGCATTCTATCAGCCCACAGTGGCAATAAAAGCTCATTATCAATACCAGGATTAGCCCTACACCATACAAGAAACACATGGAGACTAAAAAACCAACACTCTCCTGCATAATGAATGTGTCAGGGACAGGAAATATAAAGAAATAAAAACATTCCTGGAACTGCATGAAAATGACAATACAACACCCGCAAAACCCTATGGTACACCTTTTAACGGCAGTCCCTAAGAGGGAAGTTTATAGCCCTCTAAGTGCCTACATTAACAAAACATAAAGAGCACAAGTTGATGATTTCTAAAAGCAGCTTTTAAAGTACTTGGAGGAGGAGGAGACAGAAAAAAAAAAAAAAAAAAAAAAAAAAAAAAAAAAAAAAAAACAAACAAAAATCAGAGCAGAGATCAAGGAAATAGACAACAAAGAAAACCCATAACCAAAAAAAAATCAATGAACCAAAAGTTGGGTCTTTAGGGAGAAAATAACATAAATAGACAGACCTCTAGCCAGTTAACTAAAAGAAAAAAGGAACAACTCCCAAATCAATAGAACTGTGATGAAATGGGACATATCACAATAGACAATGAAAAGATCCGACAACCATAAGGGATCACTTCAAAAACCTTATACTCTACTAAATTTGCAAACCCTTGACGAAATGGATGAATATCTGAAATCCTGGGAATCACCAAAAGTGCACCAAGAAGAGATCGACGCTTAAATAGTCCAATAATATATGGAGAAATTCTGAGTAATAAGCAGCCTCCCAACCAAAAAATATCCAGGCCTCAAGAGGTTCACCACAGCAAGAATTCTATAACATATTCAACAAGACCTCCAACCATTACTACTTAAGTTTTTTAGAAGGATACAATCGGAAGGAATTCTCCCAAATTACTTCTATTAAGCCAGCATCACACTAATTGCCAAACCAGGCAAGATACAACCAAAAGGGAGAACTATACACCCATCTCCAACTGAAACACAAATACCAAAAATTCTAAACCGGATACTGGCAAATCACATACAAACCCACATCAAGAAGATCAATCATCATGACAAGTTGGATTCATACCAGCGATGCAGGGGTGGCTCAATATATGTAAATCAATATAATTCATCAAGATATACACTGGACTGAAAAGACCAAAAACCACCACCATCATCTCAATTGTGTGGAGAAAGCCTTGACAAAAATCAAACTCCCTCCTGTTTAAAAAGTTTGGGAGGGAATTGAATTGGATGGATCATTCCTCATGTAATCAAAGTCATATACAGGACACCCACAGCCAACATCATCCTTAAATGGAGAAAACACGGACCAGCAAGCATTCCCTTTAAGGGTCGAACTCAGCAAGGCTGCCCCATGTCACCACTTCTCTTCAATATAGTGCTTGAAAACAACCCTTGCTAGGGCAATAAGGCAAGAAAAAGGAAATTAAAAGGGGTTCTATTGGAAAAGAGGAAGTCAAACCTATCCCTTTTTGCTGGTGATATGGTTGTTTACTTAAGGGCTGCTAAGAACTCCACCAGTGAACACTCCTAGAAACAATTAAGCACTTCAGTTTACAGTGTGCAGGATACAAAATAAATCTAGAACAAAATTCACGTTCGCCTTTCTTTACACAACAATAAACAAATGGAGAAATAAAATATAAAAATAAAAAAAAAAAAAAAAAAAAAAAGCCTCAAAAACAATAAAATACCTAGGAACAACACTAACCACCAAAGGCACAAGGATCTCTACAACAAAAAATTTAAACCTTGAAAAGAAGAAATTGAAGAAGACATCAAGATGGACAAACCTCCCCATGCTCATGGATTGGGAAAATAACTATACTAAAAATGTCCATTTACCTAAAACTCTTGTTACAGATTTAATGCAATCCCAATCAACTCTCCAAGGGCTTCTTCACAGGTTTGGAAAAAATTCCTAATTTCATTTGAAAACAAAAGATCCTGAATAGCCAGATCACACCCTGAGCAAAAAGAGCAATACAGGGTGTATTGTTTTGTCTTCTATTGTTGTGACAAACACTCTGACCAACACAACTTGGGGGGAAAAGGTTTATTCAGGCTACATCTCCTGGGTCACAGTTTTCATCACTTAGGGAGCCCAAGAAGGAAACTCAGGGCAGGAGTCTGGAGGCAGGAGCTGCAGCCACAGGCCATGGAGGATAGGAATGCTGTTCACTGGCTTGCCTCCCCTTGGCCCATGCCCAGCCTGACCTCTTATAACTACACAACAACCTACCCCGGGTGGCACCACCCATAGTGTGCTGGGCTGGGCCCTCCCACCTTGCTCACACAATCAAGACAATCCTCCACAGACCTGGCCCCAGGCCAATCCAATGGAGCCAATTCCCCGACTGAGTGGCTACTAACCCAGGTGTGTCAAGTTGACACTAATTTATCCAGCACAATTGACCCCTTGCCCACTTGACACACAAAACCACACACTTTTATTAAACCACCACCTTTCCCGTTTCTTATCCCCAACGTATGATGTTAAACATTAATCACAACCTACGACAGTACAATCGTAAAAGCCCCAACGTTTAAAATGTCCAAACACTTTAAAGTTCAGAGTCCGTTAAAAGTGTCTTAACTGGGACTGCTGTAAAATCCCAAAACAAGTACTGTCTTATTTCAAGGGAAAGAATCAGGCATTCTCAGACAAAAAAAACCTTACAGTCCAGCAAGTAGCTCAAGCTGGACACCTGGGACTACTCCAGATATTCTGGGCTCCAAAGTGTTTCAGCAGCTCCCCCTCTCTGACTCTTCCATCCGTGGCACACACAGCTCATCTCACAGGCCCAGGCCAAGCTCCATTCCACACCTGCTCTGTTTGTAGTCATCCATGCCCTGGCATCTCAAAAAAGGCTGGGGTCCCCCCACTGAAACTGAGGCAGCACCTTCATCAATGGTCTCTTCTGACCTCTCCTGGTGCAAAGCCTCAGCTTCTCTCCATGAACCCCTGCAATCCTGGGATCTCCACTACAACCGAGGTGCACTCCACCAGTGGTCTTTTCTGGCCTCTCACAGGGTCAAGCCTCGGCTGCTCTCTGTGACCCCCTCAATTTCAACACCACAACCATATAGGAGACTCTTCTTACCCCTACCAAATACTGCTTCGGGCTTGAGATGGAGGCTCAGGCCTCTTCAGGAACATAGCTTCTGTGTGCTGACTGAAGAAATTCTTCCCAGAAGGATTTCACCCACAGTGAGCTGGTCTTCTGTTACTTACAGCTGATTTTTCAGCCCAGCTAACCAGCATTAATCGTCCCAGTACAAAAAAGCTTTCACTTCCGGTTCTGGTCTCTTGTTACTTACAGCTATTCTTCAGCCCCAGCTGACGAGAACCCACAGATTACACCGTCCTGATGATCTCTGCCTCTTTGGGAAACTAGAAATTTCAAAAGCCAGGCCTCTCTCATCTTCTACAACTCCTTCAGCAAACCTGCTCCACGCTCCACAGCCCTGATCTTAAGGCATTTCAATGATTTCCCCGCCAAAGTTCCAAATGCCTCCACCAATCCTTCCCCAAAACACCAGGGTCACGTCTGTCACAGCAATACCCCCACTCCTGGTACCACCTCTGTTCTGGTTTGTCTTCCAATGCTGTGACACCATAAACTCTGACCACCACAACTTGGGGGGGGGGAACGGTTTATTCAGCTTACATCTCCTGGGTCCACAGTTCCTCCACTTAGGGAGCCCAAGCCAGGAAAACTCGGGCAGGAGTCTGGAGGCAGGAGCTGAAGCACAGGCCATGGAGGAGGAATGCTGTCCAACTGGCTTGCTCCTTGGCCCATGCCCAGCCTAACCCCTTATACAGTACACAACAAACTACCCGGATTGGCCCCACCATGTGGGCTGGCTGGGCCCTCCCACATGTCCCTCAACAACCAAGAAAATACACCACAGACAAGGCCAAACCTAGTCCAATGGAGCCCATCCCCAATTTTGCGGGCTCCCTCAACCCGGTGTGTCAAGTTGGACACTAAAGCTATCCAGCAAAGGGGTGATCTCTATACCAAACTTCAAAATATACTAAAAAAAAAAAAGGGGGGGGGATTTTTTTTTTTATAGTCATAAAAACAGCTTTGATACGGCCACAAAAAAACAGACCAGTTGACCAATGGAATAAACACTGAAGATCCAACCCTGAGCACATACAACTTCAGCACCTCATATTTGACAAAGGGTCGAAGAAGACACCATGGAGGAAGGACAGCTCTTCAACAAGTTGTGCTGGGCCAAAAACTGGCTCACCACTTGTAGAAGAATGAATTAAATTCCCTACCCCCATTTCGCCTTGCACAAAATCACATTCCAGATGATTAAAGACCCTAATGTGAAACCCCAAAACTCTGGAGGTAATAAAAGAAAAACTTGGCAGCAGGACTACAGACCTAGGTTGTAGGAAAAGACTTTCTAATTCAGACAGCAGCTGCACACGAAATAAGCTCGACAATTGACAAAAGGGACTCATTAAACTCAAAAGTTTCTGTCCATCAAAAGAAACCATAAAGGAAACAATAAAGGAATTAAAGATAAAACCCACAGAATGAGAGGAAACCTTTACTGCAGATACATCTGACACAGCATTAATTTCAAGAGATATACAAAACTACTCAAAAAACCAAAAAAGGGAAAAACGACTGAATCAATCAAAAGATGGAGCAAAGAGCTGAATAGAGTGACTTCACAGAGGAGGAATAGAGATGGTGAGAAACATCTTAAAAACTGTTCAACATCACTAATAATTAGGGCAATGCAAAAATTAAGACCACTTTAGATATCACCTCACTCTGATAAGACTGGCCAGGATCAAAAAAACCAAATGATTACCAAGTGCTGGACGGTTGTGGGGAAAGGGGCAACACACTCATCCATTGTGGTGGGAATGTTTAAACTTGTATACCACTATGGAAAGCAGTGTGGAGAACACCTTGGACGACTCAAACTGAGCTTGCCATTTGACCCAGTCATACCACTCCTAGGTATTATGTACCCACAAGACTCACTTTACCGCAGAATAATACATGTCTTACAGCCATTATTTATTGAGCTCTGTTCACAATAGCAAAAAGCTGGAACCAACCCAAATGCCCCTCAACTGATTGGTGGATAGAAAAAATATGGTACATGTACACAATGGAGTTCTATGCAGCAATAAAGAAAGATGATATCATGAACTTTGCAGGTAAATGGATGGAGCTGGAGGATATTATATTAAGTGAAGTAACACAATCACAGAAAAACAAATGACGAATGCTATCCCTCATATGTGGATGCTAGCATCAATAACCCAGTTATTAATATTTCTTGTGAAGAGGGATGCATATTAAAGAACAACAACAGAAAGACTGCATCAGAAAACTGACTGAAATGGTGAACTGGGAGGGGTAGGAGGGGCGGGAGAGGGACATGGGTCTATATTCTATTAATGTATATTTAATTTAAGATTACATGGTATTTTACTTAAAATTTATATAACAATAACTTTGAGATTAACATATACAAATGTTCTCTATAATTTTTGTGTTTTGCAGTATCATCTTGTAACATCCTCTTTTACCTGTAGGATAATTTAACTTAAGAAATTGTTTGCTTCCCAAATTAACAACATACAGTCACCCCCCCCAAAATGGACAAATTTGATGAAATTTACACCTTGATCCCTGCCTATAGGTATGTGTACTACAACTTCCATTTTGAGACTCATGGGTCAAAAAATAAAATAAAATAAAAAGGGGCGATACAGTTACATATTAAACCTTTTTGTCAAAAACTTTCAATTTAATCTTAAGACTAACCATGGGAAAAGATTTGTATGTTCCCACAGGTCAAAATGTCACCAACTCAAAGGCTGAGAAAGAAAGGATACAGCCTTCCGTAGTGTAGGTTGTACCAAGAAATACCAGCAGAGAGGTTCACCCATCTTAACACTAAAAGGAAGAAAAGCCTCAAACTGCTACAGGCATCAAACATCTCTGAGGACCATAGGTGTAACATCTGTTTACAGTGAGTCCTAATGATCTTTACCTTCTAGGTGCAGCACAGTTTCAATATGAGAGACCTCCTTACCTCTTTTTTATAGAACAAAGAAAAACAGGGTGGTAATGAAGTCATCCTTTAACAGTAAATTAAAGCTGACTGTTATAGAAGTAATCTCTTATAAAACTGGAAAAACTGCTTTCTTTAATTGACTAATATACATAGGAACTGTAAAAAGGATTATTGTCTATTCAGAAGCAAATATAATACTAAAGTCTCTTTAAGTAGTTCATATAATTAATACAAGAGAGCACTGATAGCAGCAATGGATTATTCTGACAAGGACATGCTAGCCAGGGGACCCAAGTGCCCCCCCCCAAAATAAGGTTAAGGCTTATTGCCTGTAAACTGGGATATCTGCAAGAAAAGAGGTGGTAAGGCCCGCCCTGCTGTCAATGATCTGATGTAACCGTAGGAGGATTGTATCGAGATCACACTTACAAGTATACAGTTGGTCTCTGGAACACTAGAGAGTGTTACCAAAGGCCACTGAACCAATAAAGCAAATGTTGGTCTCCTTGAGTCAAGCAAAACTCCCCCACCAACATCAGCTACACCTCACTTGCTTGGAGATACTGTGCAGCAGTGGCAGCCATATGTCTGTATATCCCCAAATTATTTGATTATTAGCTCTCTCCTTGGAGGAATAACTCATGGATGTTGCCACAAGCTTATACCCTCTAGTGATTAGGAGACAGTATATGCCATGGTAAGAACTTGTCATCTTTCTCAGGAAAAAAAAAGTAATCCAGGGATTAACACACCATCTAAACATCTGTATCTATAAAATAAAAATAAAAATAAAATAAAAAAAACAAAAAAACCCCCAAAAAGGAGTAGTGAAAGGGGGCAGCCTTGCTGAGTTCCTACCTTTATTTATTTATTTATTTATTTATTTATTTATTTATTTATTTATTTATTTTTATTATTATTATTTTTTTTTTTGGTCTTTTTGAGATACGGTCTCCCTGTAGTCCCAGCTGTCCTGGAACTCACTCTGTAGACCAGGCTGGCCTTGAACTCACAAAGATCCGCCTGCCTCTGCCTAAGGGGAATGCTCCTGTCATTTCCCCATTTAGGATGATATTGGCTGTGGGTTTCCTGTATATGGCTTTGATTACATTGAGGAATGATCCCTCCAGTCCAATTCTCTCTAGGACTTTAAACATGAAGGGATGCTGGATTTTGTCAAAGGCTTTCTCTGCATCAGTTGAGATGATGGTGTGGTTTTTGTCTTTCAGTCCATTTATATGTTTGATGATATTTATTGATTTTCATATGTTGAACCATCCCTGCATCTCTGGTATGAATCCAACTTGGTCATGATGATCTTCTTGATGTGGGTGTGTATGTGATTTGCCAGTATCCTGTTTAGAATTTTGGCATCTGTGTTCATTAGGGAGCTGGGTCTATATTTCTCCTTTTTGGTTGTATCTTTACCTGGTTTTGGTAATAGGTTGATGCTGGCTTCATAGAAGGAATCTGGGAGAATTCCCTCCGTTTGTATCCTTCTAAACAACTTGAGTAGTAATGGTTGTAAGTCTTTTTGAAATATTTTATAGAATTCTGCCATGAAACCATCTGGGCCTGGGCATTGTTTGGTTTCTGTATTGCTTTTATGATTTTATTCAGCCATTTGTTTGTGCGTTCATGTACTTTGGTTAGGAGTTTCTTTCTGTCCTCTTTAAGTTCATTCAGGTTGTATTTTCTTTGAATTCTTTGATTAAGTTTATAATTGTTCTTGTAAATTCTGTCTTCAGTTTTGCCTAGGTAATTCCCATGAGGACATGTCTGTAGGACTGGTGGTCTTTGATGGGGACATATTGTCTTATTCTTTCATATTGTTCATGTTTTTGTGATGAGACCTGTATATATGGATTAATTTTGTTTTTTATGTTTCTGATATAAGATTCTAGCCCGTTTATGTTCAATGGAAGTTTGGTTCTGTTTTTCCTATTGCCTGAACTTGGTTGATTTAAGGTCAGGTAGGAAGAAAGAGCAGGTCACTCCTTCAGATATTTAATGTTGCTTATTGGTTAGAGAGAATGAGTTGACTTCAACTCATTGGTAAACCTTGCGATGCTGGGGCCATAAAAATCATGTGAAATTGCTTGGATAAAGTCCAATAAAGTCTCCTGGTATGGATCCCAGCTGGGTTCACATGCGAAAATGTAGTATGAGTCAAGGGACTAGGCAGACTCTCAGAAAATACAGGCGGATGTGCTTCTAGGCTGGGCCCATGGGCCAGAGACCTGGGTCAGAATCAGCAAGAGAGCTTACAGATGTGGATCCTGGCTGCGCCCAGGCCAAGGGAGCTCATGTGGCTCTTGCCTGTGCCTGAAGGGGTGGCATGGATAGTGTTTGGGGTGAGTGTCCTGGGTCAGACTTAGTAAGAGGGCAGGCAGATGTAGCACCTATCCTTGCCTGGGCATGGAGTGTTTGGCATGGGAGAAGTCACCCTCACCAGGAGAGAGCTTGCAGATGTGATTCTCACCTGGAACTGGAGGAGTAGCATGGATGGGTGATGCAGGGTGCAGGTCATAGGTCAGACTGGGAAAGAGATACCATGGATATGGCTCCACCTGGGTTTGGGCCTGAAAGGGGAATCTGGATTAATGCTTAACATTTTTTTTTAATTTATTTTTATTTTATGTGTATGAGTGTTTTTTTTGTTTGTTTGTTTTTTTGGTCTTTTTGAGACAGGGTCTCCCTGTAGCCCCAGCTGTCCTGGAGCTCACTCTGTAGACCAGGCTGGCCTTGAACTCACAAATATCTGCCTGCCTCTGAGTGCTAGGATTAAAGGTGTGTGCCACCATGCCCGGCTGTGTATGAGTGTTTTGTGTGCATGTATGTAAGTGTACCTATGGATACAATGCCCATGGAGGCTTAAGAGGATGTAGGATCCCCTGAAACTGGAGTATAGACAGTTGTTAGCTGCCATGTGGGTGCTGGGAGCCAAAGCTGGAGTCCTCTGAAAGAGCAGGCAGTGCTCTTACCTGATAAGCCAACTTTCTACCCCTTTCTTTAAAATATTTATTTTTAATGAGAGAGAGAGAGAGAGAGAGAGAGAGAGAGAGAGAGAGAGAAAGAGAGGAGAGAGTTTGTGTACATGTAAGTGCAGTGCCCAAATAGGCCAGAAGCATTGGATCCCTTGCAGATGGAGTTACAGGCAGTTGGAAATCACCTGACATGGGTGCTGGGAACCAAACATGGACCCTGTACAAGAAGGCTCTTAACCACTGAGCCAGCTCCTCAGCTGGTTTAACTCTTATGGGAGGGGACAATGGTGTGTAATGTTCTAATCTTCAGAGCAGATCAGAATGTCATGTCTCCACCTGGGGACAGAGGCACTCCATTCTTGACCAGGAAGCCTATACTTAACCCAGGAGTAGCTACGTAATATTTTAACATTCCTCCTTCAGGAGTTAGACCCTAAAATCGTCTAGGAGATGATTTGAAATTAAGGAAGAGATAAAATCCATTTCTATGATGAAAATCCAGAGATTCAATTCAGAGCTGTTCATCAAAGATTAATGTCTGTACTAGAGTCATGCCCTCAGGATAGCTTCCAGGCAGGGGTGCTTGTTTAAGGGAGGAGAAAGAGACTAAACCAGAGCTGCCTTCTAGCTTCCTGGCCAGAGCACCAAGAACTTTTCCAGCATCTGGCCAAGGACAAGAATGGAAGGGCTGGTTTCAGGGTCCTTGCCCTAAAATCTGCCTGACCAGTTCCTATTTCCTGTTCTTATCAAAACGGAAGTTAAGGTAGCACTCAGAAGATTGGGAGCAGTAAACATTTACCTATTATGGTAGGGAATATTTTAACCATTTTTACAAGTAATGTGATCTGTAATCAGCCATGCTTGCATGCAATTTTATGATCTGGGAAATCTGATTAAACAGACGAAGTAAGAGACTATTTTTTTAAGTTTTGGCCACTCAAATAGTTTTGTAGAGGTAAAGAAAGATGAAATTCTGGATTTTTAATTGTGGAAGTCATGATCTGGGTCACATTTAGAGGTAATGGCATTTTTTTCTTTTGTGTCTGAGTGTATTGCCTGCATTGTGTAAATGCACCGTGTTGTGCAATGCCTGTGGTGTCAGAAGAGGGTGCTGGATCCCCTGGAACTGGAGTTATGGATGGTTGTTAGCTGTCATGTGGGTGCTGGGACTTGAGCCTGGGTCTTCTGTAAGAGCAGCTTGCCAGTGCTCTTAACTGCTGAGCCATCTCTCCAGCCTTGGTAATGACATTTTTGGACTGGATGTATTCCTTTGAAGAAGGTAACCAAACTCTCCACATTTATTTTATAGGCGACATCGCTGTCCTCATCTCCCTACGAAGATTTATGATCAAACAGAGAAACCATGTCTTCTCACTGAGTACACCAAGAATTATCCCATGTATCATTCTTACCTGCCCAGAGAGTCCTTCAAGCCCAAGGCGCTGTACCAGAAAGGAGACATACCAATGGAAGGCCTGACCACATCCAGGTGAGAACAAGACAAGCAGTGTTCATGAGAGAGTGTATGGCACGAAAGCAGAACTACACGGTACTGATGCGTAACGTCAAAGTAATAGTGTATAGTATTAGCGCACTTGTGTGCAGTATGGACATGTGGTATTAATGCCTTAATGCTCCTCTTAAGACTCTTGCAGTTATTAAACTGCTTAATTGTTCCCAAATACCTCTTTTTTGTGTGTGTTCTTTTGAGACAGGGTCTCCCTGTAGCCCCAGCTGTCCTGGAACTCACTATGTAGACCAGGCTGGCCTTGAATTCACAGAGATCCGCCTACCTCTGCCACCCGAGTGCTAGGTTTAAAGGCATGCACCATCACTCCTGGCCCCAAATACCTCTTTTAAAAATATTATTTTTATGTGTATGAGATTATTGCCTGCATGCATGTTAGTGCACCCATGTTGTGCAATGCCCGCAGAATCAGAAAATGGAGTCAGATCCCCTGGAACTGGAGTTATGGATGGTTGTTAGTCATCATGTGGATGCTGGGAATTGAACCTGGGTCTTCTGCAAGCCTGCCCCCTGCCCAAATCCCTCTTAAGGAGAAAGGATTCTTGTGGAGATAGGGATCAGGAGGCTAAATAGGTCCATTTTATTACCCTGTTGTCAGGGCCTGGGGAATGGGTTCAGTCTGGGGATTCTGTGCATTGCAAGACTCTGCATCTTCTGTTGACAGCGTGGGTAGTGACCTCCAAAGATGATACCTGGCTAGTGTCTAGTAAAGCGCAGTGCAGTTGGGCAGGGTTGCAGGTGGAGTGGGTTAGTTTTCAACACTGATGTGTTCTCTGCCTTCCCATTACTCATCCCTGAAGGGCAGGATTCCTGTGTAGGAGAGCTAATGGTGTATGCTGATTGTTCCCACACAATTCCTGTGTAGGAGAGCTAATGGTGTATGCTGATTGTTCCCACACAGCACTTGCACATCACAGATGCTTGGAGAACCTGCTGGATTTCTTACTATAGCCCACCCATTATGTCACGGTTTTGTGTTGTTTTAAAGAACCCAGATGGCCCAGGTGAAGCACAATAGTTTCCCCCAAGATAACGCTGGAAACATTCCCTCTCGAGATTTTGAGTTGAGTAGAAGATGCTATACTCTAGATCTGTAGGAACATATACCTGGGTTAGGGGCAGGAGGGCCCCTCAAGGGGAGAAGTGAGGCTGAGGCATTTCTGAGCTTGGTGGCAGTTGCTGTCAGGGCCAGCTGGGGTAACTGAGGGGTTGTCTGATGCTTGGGGTATGAATTGGGTCATTTTTTATGCTAAGTGGTTTCTGGGTTCTGATACATTAAAAATGATAGCCTGTAGCTGTTCTTTCCACCTACAACTTATTAAGCAATGTGAACCTTACAGTTTGGGCCTCATTTTGCCAATAAAACTTCATCTCTCAGGCTCTAAAGATATGACAAAAGATGTGGGTTGTTCCTGAGCATTGCTTTTCACAGACAGCACCAACAAGGAGTCTTATGCACACATTTAAAGATATAATCACTAGAAAGAATAAAAGTAGTGTTTAGGGATGACTCCCAGACATCATTCTCTACTTCCAGGTGTGGCTGTTCTCATCCCTTTTTGCCCAGTTTTTCAGGAAACCAAGGGCATTTTTTTGTGAGATAAAAATTATGATGTTAAGGTAGAAATATATTAGGATAAAAAGGGTGCTTGAGGGCTGCTGGATGCTGTGAGATACTCTTGTTTATTGTCCAAATCTTTGGAGAACAAAGACACTTCATTACTCTGGGGCATATCCCTGGTCCATCACCAACTCTGAGACCCCAGATGTAGTAGTCCTCCATGTCCTTCTTCCTGATGCCATTTTGCAAAGCATGAACTTAGCCTCTGACCTGAACTAAATTACTTTGCCTATGTCACTTAAGCACATGCAAGGCCCTAGGTTCAAGCTTTTTTTTTTGTCCCCGCCACCCCCAGGTTCAAGCTTTAAGATTAAAAAAAAAATAAAGCAGACATGAGTCTTTCTTCTCCTTTATCCTATCCTACAGTGAAGCCAGGAGCAATCATGCAGGGAGGTACTCTGTACCTCAGTTTCACTATCTCTCAACCATGTTTGCTATGCTGAGTTCCATAGACTGAGCTAAAGTTTAGATAGTTTCAGGAAATGTAGAGTGGCTGCTACCTGGATGCTCATCAGGCTTTTTGGGGAAGGAGGGCTATGTTATCCCCATGCATGCATAACCTATGGGTCTGCATAGATTGCTGTCCCTCTGCCCTCAGGATTAGCACAGTGATCCACTTACTTTCTTATCTGTAGGTTGACTGCATAGTTTTCGAGGCTGGGTATGGGGCTCCCACCTGCTACATGAAAAAGTCATGTGGTCCTGGGCTTGGCTGAGCTGGATGATTAAGTCCAGACACAAAACACACCTGGTTTCTGGAAGGTTACCACCCCAGCATGAGGCATGACTACAGCTGCACACAACTCTTACTGACCATAAATCGTGGGGATTTAGAGCAGGTGTCATAAGGGGAATGCTTACACTTTCCAGTCCTTTTTAGTGGGAATTCCCCCCACCCCCAGAACTTGGTAATTCTCTCACACAGGATTTTCCTTTAGTTTAGATAGATCTGAGACCAACGTATGAATAAGAGGTTTTCATTTCAAACCTCATTTCCGTTTAAGCATGTTGCTAGGTGAAACACTTGGACTCCCATTTGGGACATTATTTCTATTGGCTAGGCCAGCTCCTAAAGATGAGCTTCGTGAGTGGCCCCCAGAGAGAGAGAGAGAGAGAGAGAGAGAGAGAGAGAGAGAGAGAGAGAGGAGAGAGAGAGAGAGAGAATCAGTTTAGACTTGATGGATTGGGCTGAAAGGCAGAGGACAGGGAGTTGCCATCATAGACTCATGGTTATTGATAAAAGTTCTTGATAAATCAAGGAGATTAAAGGAGGAAAGAGCTAAAGAGAAAGGGCATCTGGTTTCCTCTTTCTAAGCCAGACAGGATCCACAAGAAAGTTGGTAATAAGCTCTGGTCTTGACAGGCCCATTGAATTATGTATATTTTCTTTACAGATGTCCCTACTCCTACTCAGAGCTGTACTGCTAGGGACTACTTATCTTGGTGGACTGGGCAGAGAACTGATAAAGACATCAGATTAAGTTCTCAGTATAGACTTGCCTCAGGAACTGCAGAGCCCTGGAGTTGTCTTTGATGTGCACCGGTGATTAAATTTGTAGACATTTTGAGTATTATTGCATTAAGCATTTTCTTTTGTTCCTGATGCTCTGTTCATTTCTTTCCTTTACTCTTTCCCCTTCTCTATTCTTCAGATAGGAAACCTTTTATCAAACTATCTTCAAGTTCACTGAGTTTTTCCTACTGTATTCTTTAGATTTTGTTTTTTTTCTTTGAGATCAGGTCTTACTCTGTAGCTCAGGCTGACCTCACCTCATGATGAGACTTTGGTCTCTGATCCCAAGTGCTGGGATTATGGGATTATAGAAATATTGCCACCAGGTCTGGTTTTAGCTCTTTGAATTTACATTTGGTTCTTTTTATAAGCTTTTATTTCTCTCGTGTCATTTCATTAAATATAGTTAAAATATCTGCTTTGAGATCTTTGTTTGCTAAGCCCAACATCTGGTGTGTTGAAGGCCATGGGCCATATCTTCCTGCAAGTGTGCATCAAGTACTTTTGGACTGGCTCTGGACAGTATCGTGGATGTTCTGTTTGGAGACTCTGGTTTGCTTTCCTTTTTTTTTTTTACATTCTTCTGTAGAGTGATTTTTGTTTATTGCACAGGTAACTTGATTGGGCTCAAGGTATAAACTCCATGTCTTGGGTGGCAGCCCAGATTTCAGTTCAGTTATCCTTAACACAGCTTGCTTAGAGTCCGCTTCTGGCACGTGAGGCAAGTCAAGGTTTAGGCTTAGCTATACACAGAACTTTGTCTTCCTGATTCAAGCCCTTTCCTTTCTGGGATCACCTCACATTTGGTCTTCTAGTTTCTCAGTCTTTTAGCTGTCCTATCCAGCCTAGGCTGGTACCTTCCTTTATGCTGGAAGCTGTCACTTATAAGCAGTTCATGGAAACTTAAACAGAAAAGACTCAGTCAGTGCCCTTGTTCCCTGCTGGCCTTCCTCCAGAATCTGTGGATTTGGCTTACTCTTTAATGCTTTCAGGTAGTTTTAAAAATTTCTTCCAGGCTACATGAAACAGTGATAGATGTTAGCTTCTACCTCAGTAGGATCCGAGGAGTTGAGAGTCGAAGAAGAGAGAGTGTTGTGTAGTTTGAATACTGTGGCATATACCAGGATCGATCCTGGGATTAAGCTCTGTGTTTCAACCAAGGGAGCCTTCTCAGTGTTTGGGGACAGGTTTTCTAATGTGCCTGGGATGAGATAATGACTTCCTTAGAGAAGGTGTTTTTTGACCTGGAAAATTTTGAAAAATCGCATATGGAAATAATGAAATAACTCAACAAAGAGTACCCCTCCGCTCCCACCAGAGGAGACAGTTAAAGAGGACAAATCATGAGAAATGGGGTGGGATCCATTGCTCCTTTCAGCTTTTCGTTTACCAGTTCCATCTACTGGAGGATAAAATCAGGTCTTGCTAGACCAGGCTTCCTTTTCTGAAGCATGAGCAGACTTTCCTCTCTGTAGACTGGACACTGGCTGAAGTCCCATCAGTGGCTCTCCAAGACCTCCCTGAACAGGAAGACTGGTGACCCTCATTTGCAGGACATTTCAAGAGATGCCCCCATGCATAATCCCCCAAGACTTGGTTGACCTCTGAGGGCAAGGAACAAAGATATCCCTTAGGTCCCTCAGCCAAATTGGTATGGGCATTAAGTATGGTCCTTAAGCACCCAGAAAGGCTAAGTTGCACCAGCCTATTACATTGCACCTGTATTAAAATTGTATCCTTTGGAAACAAACTGTGTTATTTCCATATCATATTTCTTGATTCGTATCTTTCCATTTCAATCCCATAATACTCTAAAAGATGCACACATTCCCTCCATCATGTACTAAAAACCTAAGGTCTGAAAATAAATGTTAGGTCAGCTCTAGAACCTGTTTAGGGATTCACAATGCAAGAGCACAGTTGTCTTTAGATCATCATGAGGAATATAACATTAACGTTGTTCAGTTAGGACAGCCTTTTTTTTTTTTTTTTCAAGTATCACAATGTTTATTGATAGATACAAGTACATAAAATCAGGGCATGAACATGATTTGATTAAGTAGATGTAATTTCAATACTATAATAAGGGACCAATTCAAATTCTCACCATTTGTTTCACACTCACAAAGGCCAGCCTGGTCTACAGAGTAAGTTCCAGGACAGCTGGGGCTACAGGGAGACCCTGTCTTGAAAAGACAAAACAAACAAACAAAAAAAAAAAACCCCAAAAAAAACCACTTCAAGGGCATTAATGATCTCTGAAAACTCATCAGTTTTGTGCAAGTAAACCATGTTTCTTTTTAAAAAGGCTTGTGCACTTGCCCAGGCTCAAGGATATTGAAATGTAGCACATAAAGCCTATTACTAGAGGTAGAAATACAGGCAATATACTATTATGGTGACAACCATCAATTACAGTTAAGAATCTTCTTTAACAACCAAATGGATAATCTAATATTGCAACAACTCAAGTATTACTTAGCAAAGTGCATTTCTACAATATTCAGTGTTGCTATTCAGTTTTTTAACTTAAAACAGCATATGATAACTGGCAGCAAAGAAGGTCCTTGCAATAGACTGCCTCTGCTTGAGAACTTATGATGTAATTATTATATGCTGCTAATATACTATCTAAACATTAAAGATACTCCTAAAATATTTGATGGAAGACTATGATTAAGACATTACACTATAAAGAAAACTTATACAGAAGGAAACCCTTACTGATGTGCTTCTGCTTTAAATATTGTGCCCCCAAATGAAGTCCAGTAAGCACACGTCCTGTCTTGATCCCTCTGCATTAGCCTCCATGATAATCCAACAATGGCAGTCCATATTCTGAGGAGGCTGAATTCCCATTAGCTGCTTAGTTCACAAGCTCAGCAGTCCTCAGTCCACATTGGAAGGCTAAAAGTAAAAAACCTAGGACAGTCTTTTCTAGAGGAGAGAAGAGCGGCAGGAGGGGGCAGTGAGAGAACAGAGCCCTGGGAAGGCTGCACCATATTTAAATTTTTCTTCTTTTAAACGTGGGAGAGACTGCAACAGAAAGGGGGATAATGGAGGAAAGATGTGAAGCCGCAGACTAGGAGAGGGTCTGAACACGAGGGTCTCAAAACAGAGGGGGCTGTGCTTTGGCAAAAGGAAGGACTCTGCTTAAAATAGATTCTACTCTTGTATGACTGATTCCTGGGACACTAACAATTTCTGAAATTTGCATATGTATTAAAATATTTTTAAAATGTTGCATGGCTCCTTTGTGAAAAATTTCCATTCCCCTCTTGCAGGTAAATGGTTTTTTGTTAGCTGTTATGTTAGTTCCTCTTTCCCTCTTCCATAGTCTTGCCCAACACCTTTCTTGAGCTTAGCCAAATGATTTGAAGTCAACTTGTTGTAACTTCCCCAGCAGGGCCATTCTGACCTGTACTTAACTCTGAGTTTAACTCTTAGCCTTCCATACTATATAACTTTTATAGCTACTTATCTAAAAGAAACTTAGATCTTTGAGCATTTCTCCCCCTATTCAGAGTCACAGTGAGCATGGGCACTGGGAAGTGCACCACAGGAAGAGGAGAGATCTAGGGTGCTTAACAGAAAAGCTGTTAAATTTAAGCAATTTCTGGGAAGAATAAAATACTTTTCTTGTGCATGAACTTAAAGGCTGTAAAATTATGTGTGGTTGGGGACATGTAGTTATGTTGAGGTTAATGATAGGTTGCAGTCAATGTTTCCAACATAAATATATAATGAGGAAACACATAAATTCTGATTAAACTCATTTTTAAGTCATGGTAACTATTGTTGGGTAAGATATAAATCAATCAGACCTGAAATTTAAGTTTTTCCTCTGACCTGAAGTTGATAACTTCTCCCCCTATAATTATTTGCCTTTTCTATAACTGGTCAGTAAATTCAAATACAGATGCATATTTATGATAAAATGTGGATTTTGTACTGAAGGAAATTTAGTAACAAATTCATCCTCTAAACATGGTGTGCAGAGAAGTCTTCTTTGTCTCTAGGAAGAGGATAGCCCATGAGCTGGTGGGCTTGTGAGCATTCACCAGCAGCTTTCCTGGGCAGGGGCAGGGGCAGGGGCAGGGGCAGGGTCATTAAGCCTGCTTCAGTTGTCAGTGTGTGGTGTCCCTTGCAAGATGGTGTCCCTAAGAGGGAGGAAGCTTTTTAGGCATTCACATGGAAGGGCTCAGCATGGAAGCTCAGACATCTGGTTTGTTCCTCAGTGGTGGCCTTTAGTGTCTCCTGAGATTCCTTAGAGGTGGAAAAGGGACCACAGCCTGGTTTAGACATCACTGAATGTAAGCTTTTGAGGGCCGTATGGTTTCAGGTTGCTTCAAAACCCCACTTGAGTTCTTCTGGGAGTGAAGAGCATTTAGCTTCCCTTGGGTATGTTCCCTTAGGAACATAAACTTTCCAGCAGAAAGTTAACTTTCAGGTTAACTGGTTTTCAGATGGGCTTTCCTATTGGTCTCCATAGCCTCAGGCCTTACCCTCCTAGTTGGCTGTAGCAGTTGGTTTAGTATTTAACAGTCACTATATGAGGTCTTTAGGTCCTTATTCTAAGAAGGACAGAAGTGTGGAGCTAACCTTTGGCCTCTCGTTTAGCTTCTTATTAGCCCATTCCCTCCATAACTTCTATTCACACAGTAGCTTCCAGGTGTCCCTGCCACCAGGTTTCTTCTTGCTGTTTGCCCACAGCCAGGTCTCTAGGAAGGAAGTCCAGGCTGCAGACACTGTTCCTGCCACTAAGAGATATTTTAAGATCTACCCAGGGAGTGTTATAGGAGTTCAACTGAAGCATCTCCCATTTCCTGCTTAGAGCCCCAAAGAGACTAATTCTCTTGCTCCTACAGTCCTTTCATCCCACCAACCATGTTCAGGACCTGGATTGGGTTTGTTGACAGCCCTGTGTATAATTCATGCAAGACAGGTCACAGTAGAGCTTGTTACCTTTGCTAGTCAAGCATGGCTCAGTAATGCTGCTCCAGCTTTGGGCCTGGAAGTCGTTTTATTGGTGTTTAGCCTAATATTTTCCTGTGAAGCCTTTCTCTTCCGTTGACAGGGCTGCTCTAGCTGGCACCATCAGGGAAAATCTACTTTCCCTTCATTCCATTTGGATAAATGGGATACAGGTAAAGTGGTCTGTTTCTGGAGTTACTGTTGGCATGGAGAAGTGGGCAGTGGAGACTGTTGGAGTAGGCAATATAGCCCAACTCAGCAGGGTGTGGCCAGGGTGCTCTTGGTGAAGGGCTTGTCATAACTAACTGTGGGACAGTTTGGGAAGGGATCATTTCTGTTTAGGCAAAAACCATCTTGTTTTTTTGCCCCCTATTCTACTGTTTTCATAATCTCTGGAATAATGAGGACACTGACAATAGCAAAGAAAGCAAAGATTTAGGGTATCTAATTATTGCCTTCTCCCTTCTTTTTGCAAGAATGAGTAGAGAAAGACATATACATCAATAGAAGTTCTTGGAAGCACAGACAGCAGGGCAGGAGGATTTGAAAAGCAGACATTAGCTCCTTGTGAGGGGGTGGATGGGAGGCTGCCAGGAGGGCAGAGCAGGTGCAGAAGAGGGCCCTTTGCAGTGAGCCGCAGGGTTGAAACTCAGTTGGGGGATAGGCAGTGAGGGTGGGGAATAAGGTGGGGGTCAGGTCTGAGAATGCTTGTAAATCAGGCTAGAGAGCTGGATTTGATCTAGAAGATACTTTAAACTGGGAGCAAGCTGACCTGATTGTCATTCACAATTTATTCTGCCCCACCAATCCAATGGAAGTAATGAGATGAAGCAGGAACCAGGGGTAGGTTGCCACACGGTTCAAGAAGAAAATGGTTGTGGCATGAACAAGGGGGAAAGAAGTACCAAGGAGGGAGCGGGTGCACCTGCTGAACGAGAGACCGAGGCTGTGCAGGACGACGTCAAGGTGCCTAGGGCGAGAAGCGAAGTGTGCCATTTTTCAAAATAGGAGGTAGAGGAAAAGAGTAGCTGGGGTGGGGTCGGGGTGGGGGTGGGGGGATGAGTAGAAAACAACTCAGTAAAAGTAAATGTGGGCTCAGTAGAAAAGTCTTCTTCTAAGCAAGGACTCCAATGACATATACTTATTTTTCTCCCAGGAGAGATTTTGTAGTTCACAAAATAGTACCAGTGAAACTCCGCCAGCCTGACCAGTACATTCCAAGTGAAGAGAATATGGATTTGCTCACAACGTATAAACAAGATTATAACCCTTACTCTGTCGGTCCACTTGGCCTCATCAGACCTCGGGAAAGTAAATTTCCATGTTGTGAGAAGATACAGTATTTGCCTACTTATAAAGGTGAGAGAAGGACTGAGGGAAGGGTTAGGCAGAGCCTGTAGGCAGACCAGGAAGTGTGTTTATATGCCCTCCCCTAGGGCAAAGGTCAGCAACCCACTTCCTGCAGGCAAAACCCAGCTACCAGTCTGTTTTGGTGTAGCTGGAGACCTAAGAATGGCTTTAAAGGTTTTTGGGGTTTTTTTTGTTGTTGTTGTTTTGTTTTTTTTTGTCTTTTGAGACAGGGTCTCACTGCAGCCCCAGTTCCCAGCTGTCCTGGAACTCACTGTGTAGACCAGTCTGGACTTGAACTCACAGAGATCCACCTGCCTCTGCCTTCCAAGTGCTGGGATTAAAGGCGTGCACCACCACGCCTGGCGGTTTTAAAGTTTTTTAAGTGATTGAAATAAACTAGTTTTGGGAAATTTATCGTGAAAATTACACGATACTCAAAAGTTCAGTATTCCTAGGTACATTATATTGGAACATAGCCAGACCTGTTCATGTGTCATCCAGAGCTACTTCTGTGCTACAGTGACAAACCCGAGTAGTCCTGGCAAGTACGGTAGAGAACACGGGACCTAAAATGTCAACTACCTTGACCTAATAGAAAATATCTGATCTGTGTTCTTTGAACCCTACAACGGGGAAGCATCTCAGATGTAAGCTAATTAAGGTTCTACCACTTGAGGGAGTAACTATTTTATTCATCCACTTAGAATTTTGAACTGTAACATATGTGTAGAAAACTGACTGTGCCATGATTATATAGACTAATGAACACACATGAACGGTGCCTGAACAAGACATACTGCATTTCTACCAGGTAACCAGAAAGTATCCATTGTGTTGATTTTTTTGTCATGCTGGGGATTGAACCCAGGACCTCCACAATACCAGACACATGTTCTACCACTGAGCTACATTTCTTGTCCCATTATGTTGACCTTTAATATTTTAAAATAATTTTGCCACTTTTGTGTCTTGTATGTTAGACTGATTTCTTCCTTTAAAAATATGTATATTTTTGTGATGCTGTACACAGCTTAGGTAACTCCATTTTGCTTTGGTGACTCCATCTTAGTGGTTGAACACTGGCCCAGAAAAACAAGTCCAGGAAGAGCCAACTGGTTATCTTTGTAATTGCCTGTCCACAGATGTCTTATGACTCCTACCTGTTAACTAACTACCTATCTTAACTTTTGTAGATGTTTCACAAAAGCTAGAGCTTTTGTAATCATGCAGCAGGCAGGAACTGAAGTTTCAGGGGTTTTTTTTGTTGTCTGATTGGAGTTTCTCAGAAAATCCACCAGGATAGGTTTTATTTTTATTTATTTATTTTTATAATAAAAATCTTTTTTGTTTATGATATTTTTAAAAATTTTATTTAATATTTTTTTAATTCTTTTTTAAAATTTTATTTATTTTTGTATGTGTATGAATGTATTGTCTGCATGTAGGTTTGTGCACCCGTGTAGTGCAATGCCTAGGAGGTCAGAAGAGGATCTCAGATTCCCCTGGAACTGGAGTTCTCCTGGAATTGGAGTACAGACAGTTCTCAGCCGCCATGTGGGTGCTGGGGATCGAACCCAGGTCCTCTGCAAGAGCAGTCGGTGTTCTTAACCGCTAGGCTATCTCTCCAGCCCCTTATTTATTATTTTTTATGTGTATGAGTGTACTGTCTGCATGTAGGTTGGTGCACCAGTGTTGTGCAATGCTGCGGAGGTCAGAAGAGAGCGTCAGATTCCCCTGGAACTGGAGTTAAAGACTGTTCTTAGCCGCCATGTGGGTCCTGGGAATTGAACCCGGGTCCTCTGCAAGAGCAGTTGGCGCTCTTAACTGCTGAGCCATCTCTCCAGCCCCCAGGATAGGTTTTATACAAAGTCCACCAGGATGTGGTATTTGCCTTTCTTTATAAGTGTAACCTGCCCCTGAGTTGGCACTGCACCCTCCAAATCCTGAACAGGGTGCAGTTGCTGGTCAGCTTAACTAAAGCTAATTTGGCTGATTGGAATCCCAGAGTCAGTGGAATTTTTCTCCCAGTGGTCTCAACACCGTAACATTGAAAATTATTTATGCTGGGCATGGTGGCACACGCCTTTAATCCTAGTGCTCGGGAGGCAGAGACAGGCAGATCTTTGTGAGTTCAAGGCCAGCCTGGTCTACAGAGCGAGTTTCAGGATAGCTGGAGCTACAGGCAGACCCTGTCTTGAAAAGACAAAAAAAAAAAAATAGAAAATTATTTACATAATAATTATACCATTTATATTTTATGGTGTGGTATTTTGATACAAGAATATATTATATAAAGTTTTAAAAATTGTTTACTTTTTATTTTTAAATAAAAATGTATGTGTGTGTGTGTGTGTGTCTGTGTGTGTCTGTGTGTGTGTCTATGTGAGCGTATGCTATATATGTGCAGGTGCCTGTGGAAGCCAGAAGAAGATGGTGGATCTCCTGGAACTGGAGATGTAGCTGCTGGGAATTGAACTCCACTCTGGAAGATCAGGAGCTACTCTTAACTGCTGAGCTATCTCTCTAGCTCCTTTGCTTTTAAAAAAGATTTATTGTTTTTTCATTGTATAAGGTTTCTGTTCTCAGCATGCTATGCCAGAAGCATACACACACACATTTGTGTCTTTCCACAATGTCAGCATTTATTGAATAATAATAAATTCACAAATTCACAAGCTACTTTGGTTTCATTGGCTACACTTGGCCAAGTAGTCTTGATTTCCCTTGATAGCTGGTCAGTGCAGTGTCTTTTGTTCTGATCTAATTACTACTATTAACTCTTACATCAGACATTGCACACCACACAGAAATTACATCTCTCTATATGTAGATTTAGGATGGCTGCAAAAGAATTAAGGAAGCTTCAGAGTTCAAAGAGGGCTTGCTAGAGTAGAATCAAAGGCTACCTTCCGACGCAGAGAATCACTGTGGGAGGCAGACAGGATATTAACAGCTCAGTGGGAAAGCTGCTGGAGGCTGTGCCCAGCCAAGCCTTGGAGCTGCAGGATCCTGCAGAGTTGCAGAGCTGTGAGCACTGCAGGACAGTAGAGACAGACTGGGTTCTGGGAGAAGACCGCATGGATAGACTGGGCAATCTGAGCTGGCCATCTCAGGGAGTGCTTGAAGTCCCAGAGATAGGTTGGAGTTCCCTGCTGATTATTTGGGGGTGAAAGGTGACAGGTGTGTGGGGCTGCTGTCAATGCAATGTTAAGTGCCATCATCTTTATAGGGTCCAGGTAAGAGTGTTATAGCCTTTGTTGGTCTGATGTGTTTGGTAAATTCTTGGGCCTGGTTTTTCTAATATGACTTTAGCATGCCCACACGTCCTATGTTCCTAGTCTACTCTGCTAAATTTATCGATGGCATCTTTTTCCTTTTAGGAAAGAGTTACTATCATTTTGTGCTTCATGGTTAGTGTGGGACAGGCGTGGTGTCTGCAGTGGGAGCCTCTCAGGACTGTGAGGAGCGCTGTTATTAGCAAGTGCAGCATTTGGTCTGGCGGTAGCAGTGGAGGCTGGGAGGCTAGAGGGTTGCCCCCAGACTGTTGTAGGGAAGTCCCACTGATGGCCGAACTTTCTATTCATTTCAGAAACAGACTCAGACTGCCCTGGGTGCTGTCCTTGTACTTGTGTTTGGTCCCTTTGTTCTCCTGCTCCATAGCTGTCTCTTTTCAAGCCACACTCAGTGTATTATAACAGTCTGCAATGGCTTCACCTTTGAAGGGTTTGTAAACCCCAACATCCTTGTTTCTGGCTTACTCTCTTACTCCAGTGACACAGCCCTCGCTATTTCTTGAACTGCTGGTCCACTGATACCTCAGCCTTTTCTCCACCACCAGCCATTCCTCTGTCCCTGCCATGTTGCTTACTCTCTAATATTTCATTCCACCCCACCCCCCTTTTAAACCAATGTCATAAATTTTCTCCTTTCTGTCATTTTCTTGCTTCCTCCAACAGAGACCTACCTCTGCCTTCTTATGTCTACACTTGAGGGTTCACTTGAGCATGTTTCCAGCTTATCATCTCTTACCCATTCTGAGCCTCCTTTGAATGAGGGAGGTTTTAAAAGACCAGGTTCCAGTGGATGAGGTCACACTGAGGGACATCTGGTGACACAAACCTGACTTGATAGGTCTTAACATATATGACAATGCATGATTTCCGATTGGGGGATGCTGTCACACAGGAGCAGCTAAGGGAGGGGATCTAAATATGATTAAAATATATGAAATGAAGAAGAATGCAATAAAATATATATTGTATAAAAAGGCACACCTTGGGGTTAGCACTGGCTGCTCTTGCACAGGACTGGGGTTCTGTTCTGAGAACCTAGATGGCAGCCCATTACTGTCTATAAGTCCATTTCCAGGGGGATCCAATGCCATCTTCTGGCATCTGTGAGCATTACACACATGGGTGCACTTATATACATGCAGGCAAAACACTTATTTGCATAAAATAATAAAAATAATTGGAGTAATACGAAACTAAAAGGAACAACAATGACAAAAAAGACTTGTTCAAAAAACTGACCAAAACTGTAGACATCTGTATAAAAAAAGTTGAAAAAGACTGAGAAAAAGATGCAAGATGGGACTTAACGTGTATGGGAGAATGCATGAAGTCTGGTGAGGGGGGTATGGATGGGGGAACAGGTCTAAATTTGATTAAGAAATGTATGAAATGTACAAAAGCTCAATAAAAGTTAAGAAAAAAAATAAAAATGGTGCCTATTCACCATCTTCTCTATTTACCTTCCCTTAATTGCTATAAATCTCCCTTTGAGTTGTTGGTCTTGGTAATCCCAGAGACTCCCAAAACAATACAGGCTATTGTCACAATCCCTGAACCAACCCCAAACTTGAAGGTATGAACTGGAGACATGGCATACTTCAGGCACAGGACTTGGTGCAGTTGACCTAGAACTGACTTGGAAGCCTCCTCATTATGGCTCTTAATATAAAATCTCAAACCTTTACCAACTCCTCTGATACCTCGTGGGTTCCAGCAGCTGCCCCCTGAGCTCCTATGCTTCAGTATCTGGCCTTCATTCATTTCTTTTCCTCCATTTCTCATCTGCCACAGGACATTAGCAGCGTGCTTCCCTCTGTGTACCACTGTTTCTACTCTGAACGATCGTGCTTCTACCCGTGGCTTCGGTGATACCCTTAGAGGCTTTCCCAGATATCCCCCAGGCCAGACTGCACATGCTAAGGGTGCCCTGAAGACTTGTAACTCATTGTCCATCTTTGTTTAGCATTTGTCCCTTTGGCCAGACTAATAGGCAGGAATCTTTTTATTATTTTTAAAATTACCCTTGTCCTAGTTTTGTTTTTTTCTGTGAGTAAAACACCCTGAATAACAAAACAAAACAAAACAAAACAGCTCAGGTAAGAGAGGTTTGTTTTAGCTACAGTTCTGGGATACAGCCCATCATTGCTGGGGAGTCACAGCAGCAGGAAGCAGCTGGTCACATCACACGGTCAAGACAGAGAAATCAATGTATGTGAGCTGGTTCTCAGCTATTTTCTCTACTTTTATACAGTCTAGGATCCAAACCCAGGAAATGGCACTGCCTGCAGTGGGCCTTACCATGCATCAGTTAATCCAGTTGAAGGGATCTCTCTCTGGCATGCTCATGGGCCCACTAGATAGTCCCTCCCTGACACTCTCATCCTGGGACAGTCTAGGTTGTGTCATGTTGACAGTTAAGGCTAATCATCACAATTCCCTCACAGCCAGCACTGTGGATAGGTACTTTACACAAGGAGTCAATAGAACCAGGTTTGTGATGGGCCAGCAGTGTCCTCTGTGGGGTATGTTTATCTTATACCCTTCTTATACCCTCTGTGGGGTATGCTTATCTTATACCCTTCTTATACCCTCTGTGGGGTATGCTTATCTTATACCCTTCTTATATCCTCTGTGGGGTGTGCTTATCTTATACCCTTCTTATACCCTCTGTGGGGTATGTTTATCTTATACCCTTCTTATACCCTCTGTGGGGTATGCTTATCTTATACCCTTCTTATACCCTCTTTGGGGTATGCTTATCTTATACCCTTCTTATATCCTCTGTGGGGTGTGCTTATCTTATACCCTTCCATCTGGTGTTTGCGTGAAGACAGAGATCCTGAGGAATGGGACAAATGACCAAAACTGGAGCAAGCCCTTACCTTCCAGTGGGAAGCTGTGACTCGGATAGTGCGTGCCCAACTAAACATTCCCCTTTCCTTTATATGCTTTGTGGGCATCCTTGATTCAAAGATTTTGAAGTTTTAGGCTCTTCAGAGGACCTGACTGCTTCGTTTAGTTTCCTCTTTTCCCACCTTGTCCTAGGTGCAGTGACAGATCTGGGAATGAATGCTTCCTGTGGCCAGGCATGGTGGTGCACGCCTTTAATGTCTTTAATCCCAGCACTCAGGAGGCAGAGGCAGGTGGATCTCTGTGAGTTGGAGGCCAGCTTGGTCTACGTAGTGAGTCTACATAGCTCCAGGACAGCTGGAGCTACTGGGAGACTCTGTCTCAAAAAGACCAAAAACAAAAACAAAAACAAAAATAAACAAACAAAAAAACCCAACAACAACAAAAACTGCCCCTTGCTTGCCTTAGGCATTAAGAATGGAGAAAGTAGGGCTGGAGCAATGGCTCAAGGCCATCTTGAGGAGGACACAGGCTCAGTTCTCAGCTCCCATGTATCCAGTACCCCCTGGATACTCTCTGTATCCAGGGGGTCTGACACTCCCTTCTGGCCTCCACAGGCATTGCATGCATAGTTGTACTTATACACACGGAGGCAAAACACTCCTATACATTAAATACATAAAAATCAAAATAAAAGAATGGAGAAAGTCCTATGGTATTATTCAAAGAAACTTCTACTGCTCCCACAACAAACTACTCACCCCTCAAAATATATACACAGAAACTTAAAGATGTTCCTGCTTTAATCCCTTCTGCATCCAGCTCTCCTACACCCCTTCCTCTCTCATGCATTTCCACCTCAAACTTCCCTGTGCGAAACTGTAGATTAGTGTTCCACTGCTGGACCTAAAGTATGGCTGATGTTTCTGTACTGCTATTATGAAAATAATTCTATCTTCTTTTTTTTTCTCCTTAAACTTTGGATGCCTATCAACTCCTTGCTTACTTAAGTAGAATTAATATCAGACAAGCTTCAGTTGGACCACTCCAGATCAGGCATGTGTTAGATGGCAGCCCTCCTCCCTCCCACTGGGTATATGTAACAAGTTGTATTTCATAGTTTTCCTGTGAATATTAGGTCAAAAAACAAGTCAGTACATAGTTGACTCAAAGGCACTGGTTTGCAGCCTACATGTCTTAATAGGGTTTTGAATAATGCTAACTTATCCATATGTGCTGCTATAAGAACAAATGTGGGCCAGGCATGGTGGGGCATGCCTTTAATCCCAGCACTCAAGAGGCAGAGGCAGGCGGATCTCTTTGAGCTCAAGGACAGCCTATATAGTGAGTTCCAGGCCAGCTGGGACTAAAGGGAAACCCTGTCTCAAAAAAGACCACAATAAGAACAAACGTGACACTGAGTACAAACAGTAACTATTACAGATATGGAGATTGGGAAGTCAGCGAATGAAGCATCAGTGGATTCAGACTCTGGTGAGAAGTTCCAAGATGGTATCTTGTTCCTGCACCTTCAGGAGGTGAAAGGCAAAAGGAAACAAAGTTCCCCTCATGACCTCTCCAAGGACCCCTCCTTTTTATACCACTACAGTAGAGATTAAATTTCAACATGTGAATTTGGAGGGGTTATTCAGATTCCAGTAAATACTTCTACCTTTTAAAATGCCAGTGGTGTATTTGATCTGTTATTCCCCTATCATAGCATGGCTTCTAAACCTGGGTCTTAAAATGCCCAGTTCTCTTCTCGGCATTAGAGCACAGAGAATGGCCCAGCAAAGGTGTGTCAAGTGAGGGAATACATGAACGAATGGTTCTGAACCACTGTTAATAGGGCTCTAGATTACTGTTTGGCATAGTTACACCCAATTCCTCAGCCTTTCAGTCCTCCACAGGTGCTAGCCAGGAGTAGGCATGAGGTTTGGGGCAGGCCCCTGATGTTCACTCTGACCTTGGGTCAATTTTGAACCACTTTGCTGCTTTATGCTTGAATGAGGCAGCATATCCAGCCTTATCTCTTGGTTTATTACCTCTTTGGATGACTTAACTCTTGTGAAAATTTGCTGCTTTAGGAAGTCTTTCTCTAGTAATCCTCACATTTTCTGGCCATATATTATTTCTGAAGGGGGCAGTTAAGGAAAAGAACCAAAGTCCAAGGTAATTAAATATGTGCATTTCAGTGGGTGCCATTTATATTGTCTATTTGTTCTGTTTATATTAGTTCTCTAAGAAAAATATTCAAAAATTTTCTTTTCTGGTCATGGTTAGTATTTTACTATGGTAAAGAAAAAGAAAAAACCCACCAATAAAATATGCTCAGCAGCATTTGGTTGTAATTTGTGAGTTTTTTAAAACACCGTGCAATTGAAAAGATTGAGAGTGTAATTACTTGATGCTCAGCTCTAGGCTTAGCTAAGTTTTTTTTCTAAGAAAGGACACATTATTGAATGGAATCCCTTTTAAAGAGGTCCTTGCCATTACCCACATGACACTCCGGCCCTGACAGGCTTTACTGGTGTGTGAATAGTTTGTCATGTGGAATTCTGAGGTTTTTCAGGGCCTTATGGAGGGTTCCTGGTAATAGAGGTTGGGTGGAGAAAGCGAGGAAGCTGAATAGTAATGTGTTTCGGCTATATTGTTGGTTATCAGAAGTCTCATGAGGCAGGTTTGAGCTTAGGAACTTGTTTTCTTAACATTTCATCCATCAGAGAAGAGGCCTAGAAAAACCCTGTTCTATACACACTGATGGTAGGTATCTACAGGTATATGCTCCATTTCAGGGCAGCCTGAAGTGTTGGGGTGGAACATGTGTTTTATATTCAGTAAGATGGTTCCCTCTAAGGTCTGCTAATGCTTTCAAGATGCTGATAGAACCATTAATGGCTCTTGGAGAAAGATTAGAGTTTCAATTAAAATGAAGCCAATTTTGAATAACTAGTTGATAGTATAAATGGCCTAAAATAAACTTGAGTGTGCCTGGGAGTGGAGAATGTCAGGGTTGCTGGGACGGTAGAAGTGTGGTAAAGCTTCTTCCCCAGAGGCAAGGATAAAACTTGACAAAATGGTAAAAACTAACCCTTTCAAGACTCTGGAAATCAATCAAAAGCATGCAACACATTTCGGGCATTTATTCAAGAAAAAGAACAGTGGGCATCTGTGGGATCTTATCCAGGAGCTGCTTCTGTCAGCCCACCCTCTTTCCTGGTTCCGTCTATGTGGTAATTCTACCCCGGCAGGCTAGACTTGGCAGGGGTGGGGGTGGGGAGCAGCTCTCCTTCCAGAGAAGGATCTGGGTTGATTTTGAAGAGAATGCATACCCAGAGGTTTTTGATAAAAATAGCAGTTACCTAGTAAGAGAAAAAAAAAAAATCAGACAACTACTTCTACCACTAATCTATTATAATAGTAATTCTGGTAAGCAGCAGAGAAGCAGACAAATTAAAGATTTAATAGGGAGATCCAGAGAACCACACACACACACACAGTGGACCTTAAAATTAGAAAGGAGACACAAAATTGTCTGTATCCTTAGACAACATAATCCTGTGTACAGATAATTCTAAAGAATCGACAACAATGCAAAGCAATTCAGACTAATAAATGAAGGCTGGCAAGACAGCTAGGAGGGCAAAGCACTTGCTGTGCAAGCCTGGAAACCTGAGTTTGATTCCTGAAACCTTTAGAAAGGTGACTACCCAAAATTGTCCTCTGTCCTCTGCGTATGTGCTGTGGCATGCGTGCTCACACACACACATTAGGTACACATACAACAATAAAAATAATAGGTTTTAGCCAGGCATGGTGACACATGCCTTTAGTCCAGCACTTGAACTCACAGAGATCTGCTTGCCTCTGCTTCCTGAGTGCTGGGATTAAAGGTGTGTGCCACCATGCCCAGCTAGGAATGAGATACTTTAATGAATGACATAAGTTAAAGAAGTAAATGTAGAGATGACTCTGGAGAGATTGCTCAGTGGTTAAGAACATTGGCTTCCTTGTAGAGGACCCATGTTCCATTCCCAGTACCCACATGAGAACTAACAACTGTCCTTAATTCCAGTTCCATGGGATCTAAGCCCTCTTCTGAGCTCCACAGATATTTCATGCACACCATGCACATACATACATACATGCAGGTAAAAACACACTCATATACATAAAATAAATAAGTTAAAAATATAGATAAATGTATGATTATAGACTTAAAATTACCAGAATGCAGAAAGAAATTAAGTGGAAACCAATGATAAAACAATCATATTTATGAATTGGAAGATTCAGTACTATTAAGATAGAATAATTTTTACTTTAAAAATTTGTTTTATGGGGCTGGAGAGATGGCTTAGTGGTTAAGAGCACTGGCTGCTCTTGCAGAAGACCTGAGTTTGAGTCCCAGCACCCACATGGAAGCTAACAACTGTCTGTAACTCCATTCCCAGGGGATTCAACATTTTCTTCTGACCTCCATGTTGGGCATTGCACAACATGGGTGGATGTACATACATGCAGGCAATATACCCATATCTATAGAATAAATAATAAATAAACTTATTTTATTTTTTTGTAGTTCTTAGCCTCAGCCTTTAATGGCTGCGCTATCTCCACAGCCCATAAACTTATTTTATTTTTTTAATTTTTTTAATTTTTTAAAAATTTTATTTATTTCTGTATGTGTATGAATGTACTGTCTGCATGCAGGTCTGTGCACCCGTGTCGTGCAATGCCGCGGAGGTCAGAAGAGGGTGTCGGATTCCCCTGGAACTGGAGTTCTCCTGGAATTGGAGTTTCAGATGGTTCTCGGCTGCCATGTGGGTGCTGGGGATCGAACCCGGGTCCTCTGTAAGAGCAGTCGGCGCTCTTAATAGCTTGGCCACCTCTCCAGCCCCAAACTTATTTTATTTTATTTGTTTTGTGTGTACAAGTGTGGGAGCCTGTGTGCTAGGTTGCACGTACACAGATTGGAGGGGGATTTTATGGAGGCAGTTGTTTCCCTCCACTGCGGGTTTTAGGACTTGAACTTGGGTTGCCTGGCTTGCAGAGCAAGCTTGTTTGCTTGCTGAATCATCTTGCTAGTCCATTTTCTTTTCTGAACTGATCTTTTCTTTTTCCATTATAGTTGCCTTAAAAATTCCAGAAGCATTAAGTTCTAGAAACTGGCAAAAGAATTCTAAATTTTATATATGAAATTGAAATAAACCAGAAGCTATGCAATATCTGTGGAGGCCAGAAGAGGTATTTTAAAAAAAGGATAACAAAGTAGAAGACTTTATACTTCATGATTAAAAGCTGTATAATAAAGCTATAATTGGGATCACATGGTTCTGTTATAAAGACAGGTATGAGAGCAGTGCAGCTGAACTGAGAGTGTACTACATGTTGACTGGCTTACTGCCAATCAACTTCTCACAAAGGTGTGTAAGCATTTCAGCATGTGACAGATATCCACACACAAAAAGATGCACTTAGACCTTTACTTCACCAGTCTAAAAAATGAGAGTAAAAGTCTGAGGACATAGCTCAGTGGTATAGCACTTACCAGCACGCACAGAACTCAGGGTTTGATGTATAGCACTGTGAAAACAACAACAACAACAACAACAACAAAATTAAAAGACTTGAGACCTAAATACAATACTGAAAAGAAAATCCAGCAGAAGGGGACAGATAGGCCCTCAATATGATATTAGTAGGCAAGTTCATTATTCTACTCTTACCAATAGGTTGACCAGGAACTCCTCCCCCATTACAAACTTCAGAGTTAAACTACCCTAATATCAGATGAATTTAAAAGGCATCTGTAGACTATTCCATCTGGCAACTGCAAATATACTTTTTAAAAACAACACATGGAATTTTCTCCAAAATGGATATCTTAGGCCACAAACAAGTCTTAAATAGACTTTAAATAAAAAATATAATACTTCTTGCTTCTTATTAGATCATAATAAAATAAATGCAGAAGTCAACAGCAGGAGCAACTGCACAAGCCCAGAGACTGAGGAGTTCACTTTTTATAGCTCTTCTCTCATATGCAGAATCCAGATTTATTTCTATTTATTTTTTATTTTTTCATGTGCATGAGTGTTCTGCCTGCTTGTATGTGAGTGCACTATTTGTGTGCAGTGTCCATGGAGGCCAGAAGGTTGTCAGGTTTCCTGGAACTGGAGTTAGGGATGGTTATTAGCCTCCATGTGGGTGCTGGGAACCAAACCCAGGTCCTCTGCAGGAGCAGCCAGTGCTCTTAACCACTAAGACATCTCTCCATCCCCTCTTTTCTTTCTTTTTTTTGGTCTTTTTGAGACAGGGTCTCTCTATAGCCCCAGTTGGCCTGGAACTCACTCTTTAGACCAGGCTGGCCTTGAATTCACAGAGATTCATTCACCTGCCTCTGCCTCCCAAGTGCTGGGATCAAAGGTGTGTACTACCACGCCCAGCTTAAAGACAGTTCTTAGTTACCATGTGGGTGCTGGGAATTGAACCTGGGTCCTCTGCAAGAGCAATTGGTGCTTTTAATCACTGAGCCATCTCTCCAGCCCCCTTCTTTTTTAATAATATTTTAATTTATTATTATACCATTTCAGAATTTTTTTTATTTTTTTATTTTTTTAAAGGTTTTTTTTATTAATTTTATTTATTTCTGTATGTGTGAATGTACTGTCTGCGTGCAAGTCTGTGCACCCATGTCATGCAATGCCGCGGAGGTCAGAAGAGGGCGTCGGATTCCCCTGGAACTGGAGTTCTCCTAGAATTGGAGTTTCAGACTGTTCTCAGCCGCCATGTGGGTGCTGGGGATCGAACCCGGGTCCTCTGCAAGAGCGGTCGGCGCTCTTAACCGCTAGGCCATCTCTCCAGCCCCCCATTTCAGAATTTTTGATTGTACTCAACTCCTCTCCCCCATCTCCTCTCAGCTACACCCCACCTCCATACCCTTATTTTGTGTAATATATATGCATATATGTATTTGCATATTAATAGCCTACTAAGTCCAGTTTGTGCTCCCCAAGTGCTCTGGAGTGTGGCTCCATCCCCTGTAGCATGATCAACCTATTTGGCAACATACCCTTAAAGAAAACTGACCGCCCTCTCCCTGCAGCTATCAACTGCCAGTAGTTTCTCAGCTAAGGTGAGGCTTTGTGCCCATCTCCCCATTCCATGCTGCACTTTGATCTAGTTTGGGCTGGTGGAGCTCTTGTCTATACTGTCACAACTACTGTGGGTTCCTACATGCAACTGACCTATATGAGAGACTCTTTCATTGTATTCATCCACCACCTTTGGCTCTTCGAGTCTTTCTGCCTCCTCTTCTGCAATGTTTCTTGAGCCTGTGGGGGAGGCGTATATCACTTAAGACTGAACACACTGCATTCTCTTATTCTCTACACATGACGGGTTATGGATCTCTGTGTTACCTGCCATCTGCTGAAGACAGAAGCCTCTTTGATAGGAGTTGTGAGGTGCACTAGTCTATGGGTATAATGACAAGTCATTAGGAGTCGGTTTAATGCTAGGTCCATTTAGTAGAACACCAGTTCTAGGTTCTCCTCTAGGGCCTACAACTTGTCTAGCCAAAGGTTCTTGGCCCTAATAACAGTGCCAAGCATGGTTCCATCTCCTGCACTGGGCTTTGAATCCAATCAGAAAATGTTATTCCCATAACACTCACATCACTATTGCAACAGGGGGCATATCTCATCAGGCCAGTCACTATTGCAACTTGGGAGGTTCTCAGCTTTGCAATATTGATGATTTCTTTTTTCCTTTGGTGGCCTGCATAGCACCTTCCAGGAATGAAGCATACAGGCCGATATCAACTTGATTTTTCCATGTTCTATGACTCATGTGTATAGGGTCTTCAGCAATAGTGGCAAAGAAGCAATGGCTTGTATTGTCTGAGGATGTCTAGGACTCCTGCAGTCAACAGCTCTAAGTGTGAGGAAACCTGGTGTTGGGCTTTTTATTTGCTAGCCTATGGTATCTGGTAAGGGATTGTCCCCATTATAGGGTAGCTCCATCTATATTCTTTATACCTGTATATGTATATATTTTAAGAAGCTTCTACAGTAGTAGGTTTCCATATGATGTTTTTCAAAAGACCTTTAGTGTTATCCCTGTTCATAATCCTGCCCCTACCCTGCCTTCCTTTCCTACATCCCATTTAACCACATTAACCTTTCATATTTTATTATTCCTCTTTTCTACTTTATTTTATAATCACTGTATCACTGCATTCTATCTTCCCTCCAAGGGGGGGTCCCCTCCCCAATGGCTTCCTGATCTCTATGGATTTTCCAACTGAAACACACATAACTGAAGTTTCAAAGCTAACATCTGCTATGAGAGAGAACTGTCAGGGTTACCTCGCTCAGGATGATTGTTTCTACCTTCATCCATTTACCTGCACATTTCATAATTTTGTTTTTCTTAACAGTTGAATAGTATTCCATTGTATAAATGTACCACATTTTCATTATCAATTCATTAGTTGATGGACATATACATTGTTTTTGTTTTCTGGCTATTGTGAACAGACCAGCAATGAACATAGATGAGCAGGTGTCTCTGTAGTAAGATACAGAGTGCTTTGGGTGTAAGCCTAAAGTGGTATTGTTGGGTCATGTGGCAGACCTATTTCTAGCTTTTGGGGGAGTCTCCACACTGATTTCCATAGTGGCTACCCTAGTTCCCACGCTCGGCAGCAGTGAATAAATGTTCCCCTTTTCCCCACGCCCTCACCAGTACTTGTTATCACTTGATTTTTGGATCTTAGCTGTTTTGACTGCAGTAAATTGAAATCTCAAAGTTTAATTTGAATTTCCTTGATGGCTAAAGCTGCTGAATGTTCATGAATTTGTGTACTTTCTGTAGTTTCTTTTGATATCCAGCTTTAGTTTTTGTGATTAGACAGAGAGCAGGATATTATTTGAATTTTCCTATATTTGTTAAGTCTTGCTTTGTGTTCTAATGTGTGACCAATTTTGGAGATAGTTCCATGGGTTGCTGAGAAGAAAGTGTATTATTTAATGTTTGAGTGGAATGGTCTGTAGATATAATTTGCTTTATGATATCATTTAACTCTAAGATTTCTCTCTCTCTCTCTCTCTTTTTTGAGACATGATCTCCCTATAGCCCCAGCTGGCCTAGGACTCACTATTTAGACCAGGCTGGGCTCTGTTTCACAGAGCTCTGCCTGCCTCTGCCTCCTGATTGCTGGGATTAAAGGTGTGTGCCACCACACCTGGCTCTATTTAGTTTTTGTCTGGGTGATCTGTCTACTGGTGAGTAGTGGGGTGTTAAAGTCACCCACTGACACTGTGTTTGGGCTAATCTGTGGTTTTAGGTTTAATAGTGTTTCTTTTATGAAACTGGGTGCCCCTGTGTTTGGTGAATAAAGTTTTAGAATTGTAATATCCTATTAATGGATTTTCTTTTTAGTGAGAGTGTTCTTCCTTATCCTTTCTAATTACTTTTTGTTTGAAGTCTATTTAGTCAGATATTAGAAGAGCTATGCCTGCTTATTTCTTGGTTCTATTTTTGGAATACCTTTTCCCATGGTATCTCCTTAATGGTGAGGTATATTTCTTGGAGGCATCAAAAAGATAGATACTGTTTTCCAAGCCAATGTATTAGTTTATATCCTTTTATTGGGGAATTGAGACCATTAATATTGCAAGTTATTATTGACCCATTTATTCTTTTTAAATCTGAATTTAGAAATGCAATGCCCATATGGTAATTTAAGTTGTTATGAAATGTAGCTTTGGAGTCACCTATATGATTTAAATTTTAACTTTTACTACAGTAGCCATGTAAGTGTCAGGCAAACTTCATAGTTTATCTGAGTCTTTGTTTTAAAATGTATAAAATAGAGACAATCATAATAATCACAAAGGGTTATTGTGAAGATGGAACAAGATTATGTAGGAAAGGCTTGAGAATGACAGGCTGGCACATGTAATTTTCTTTTCTTTCTTTCTTCTTCTTCTTTTTTTTTTTTTTTTTTTTTTTTTTTTTTTTTTCAAGACAGAGGTCTCCCTGTAGCAGCCCCGCTGTCCTGGAAACTCACTCTGTAGATCAGGCTGAGCCTTGAACTCACAAAGATCCGCCTGCCTCTGCCGCCCCGAGTGCTAGGATTAAAGGCGTGCGCCACCACGCCTGGCAAGCACATATAATTTTCTTGTGAAACTCGGGAGTGAGTAGGCCTGACCTGAGTTCTGAACTCAGGATGGAATCCGGGCTTTATTATTTCAGGCCAAGCGACTGGGGTAAATCCCCTAATTTCCCTGGATTTTTATTTCTGCATCAATAATTTGAGCATTTTAAAATAACTTTAAAAAATTGTATTATTTTTACTTTAGTATTTGAATGTATTGTCTGCATGTGTATAGATGTACCTGTGGCATGCAGTGCCTGTGGGGGTCAGAAGGTGTTGGATTCTCCCCGAACTGGAGTTACAGACAGTTGTTAGCTGCCATGTGGGTGCTGGGAATCGAAACTGGTCCTCTGCCAGAGCAGCCAGTGGTCTTAACTGCCGAGCCAGCTCTCCAGCTCCTAAAATGAATATTTTGAATATATATATATATATATGTATATATATATGTATATATATATATATATATATTTCACTAGGGGTTTCTGAAGAGTAAATGAATTAATATACAAAAACTCCCCTCTCTAGGCAATAGCATAATGTTATTTACCGGAGAAGCATATTTGATTTATTTGGACTAGATATGGGAGCTGTAGGGACATGGGGATTATCACTCCTCCAGGTGGGTGCAGTTGCCCTGGCTTTGGGCCTTCAGTGGAGGGCTACTGTCTGCCCACATGTACCTTTCCATGGTCTCCATGCTGATTAGACAAAGGAGCCACCCTTGGGTTGGGCTTCTCTTTAGGAATAGATTCAATAGATTGAAACCATAGATGTCTAAGATCTCCATGTGCAGCAGCAGTGTGGAGTCTGATGAGAACCTCTGTAAATTGGTTTCTTCTGCACAGTGGGCTGTGAGTACCATAGAGTTGCAACATCAAGCTCTGGCTTGAGATGGCAGCAGGAGTCTACTTCGTTCTGTCATGTTAGAGATCACCTCATTGGAAATTGGCTTATGGGTTTGGGGTCATTTGGCAAATTTGGAGACTTCATTTTTCACCGACTACTCTTCTTTAATTTCAGCTGATTATTTACCTTGGAATGAACCAAGACGAGAGCCTATTCGTCCACCACGCAAATACTGGCCCACATCTACCAGTTTTGATAACAGAACCACACACCAGGATGACTACTCTATGAAGGGCCCTGTGAATACCATGAGCTGCAAGCCTCTGGCCAAACCAAAGCTCTGTAACATCCCCTTGGAAGATCGGACTATCTACAAGATGAGCTATTTAGCCCACCCTGTGGAGAAGCACATTGTGCACCAGGCAGATAAATTTAAACCGTGTGAACTCCCCTTTGAGAACCAGACCACACACAAAGAGTTTTTCCGGGGCCTGAGGGGGGAGCCTGTTAAGAGCTCAAAACCTCCAGCTAAGCCCCCTGGGCGAGAAATACCTTTTGCCAGCATGACTGAGTTTAAAGAGAAGTACCAAGCCTGGCCAACACCCCATATGTTTTCCAGATATCCTGTGGTCCATGTCCCTTCTGAAGAGAAGATGGACCTTCTGACAACTGCGCAAACTCATTTCAAATACCGTAAGGGTTCCCCTGCTCAGTCTTGCCGGCCACCGCACCTAGTTAAGAAGAGCTGCCAATTTGAAAGCTCCACCACCACCAAGAATGACTACAAGCAGTGGTCAAGTACGCAGACAAAGCCAATCAAACCCATTCCGCATCTGAACATTTCTGCTGACCCCGTGGAATACCAGACCACCACGAAGACTTACTATGTGCCCCACCCACCTATCAGTACTAAAAGTTATAAGCCTGCCTGGCCTGACACTCGAAGAGACATACCTGTGGAGGGTCAGACTACATACTCCATCAGTTTTACTCCCAAGGAAATGGGCAGGTGCCTGGCTTCATACGCGGAGCCCCCTGGCTACATCTTTGAGGAGGTGAATGCTTTGGGGCACAAAATATATAGGTCGGTTTCTCAGACTGGCTCTCCGCAGAACAACTGTCTTTCTTTATCCGAAGGAGAGAACCCTAGCCAGAAGGAGATGGTGGCATCAGCCTGATTTAAAAAAATTGCACAATGTCTTTAAAAACAAAAGATTGAAAACAATTCATTAAGTGAAAAAAGATTTCCCAAAATGGAAAAAAAAAAAGAAATATACACCTCAAAGTGAAGAACAACTTCATCATTAATTCCAGGCTATTTGAATAAAATGAGAATCATTTGATTCAAAGAAAATGACATGTAATCACTGGCTGATGATTACCCCTGTTACCCTTGATGTAGTGTAGGACCCCTACCCCATCACATCCCTTACCTTGTGTTCATGGAATCAAAGTTGATCTCAGTGACATTTTCTGTGATCTAGATTTAATTTAATATTGTATGTATTGACATTAAACTTTGCCAAGTTTGAAGTACCGAGCAATCAACTTTATTTTAGGTTTGTTCACCCTCCTGTGCATGGAGCAGTCTACATGGGACCTTTCGGGAGAGTTCATACTACACTCCTTGCTTGAGCTCAGCATGGGTGGAGATTCCTTCTACCTGGCCAGGCATCTAGTTTGTTTTCTCTGTGCCCAGGGCTGCTTCACAGAGCCTCTTTCTACTTTCCTGCATGACATATTAGCTAGAATAGTGCTGTCTCATTGGGCTGGTTCTTTTGAGTCATGGGTGAAGGAGGAGGAAAGAAGAGGTCCTGTGGGAATTCCAGAGGTGCATGCATCCTCCAGGTCTTTCCTTCTCCCTTCAAGTGCAGGTTCTGATTGCAGGGAGAGAGAAGAAAGGGCCCTTGGCAGCCAAGCAGGTGAGATCTGGCCCCAGCGCTGTGAGCAGAAGCTTTGAGCTCTTCTAAATTCTCAAACAGATTGGCCCAGGCTATGCATATTTGCAGGAAACCTGGGCCTACTTGTCCTAAAAGATCTGTGACAAAGACTGATATTGTAATAGCCAGTCGCTGCCTGGAGATTTCTTTCTTGGGCCTAAGGAGACATTTTTGCTTTTTTTTTGAAAATAAATGTTAGGTTTATTCTAGAACCTGTTTAGGGATTCACAATATAAGAGCACAGTTGTTTTCAGATCATGAGGAATCTAACATTAATGTTGCTCAGTTTGTCTTACAATTAGGTACGTGGTACTAGCATCCACAGATGAGGGATACCATTCATCTTTTGTTTTTCTGGGACTGTGTTACTTCACTTACCATAAAATCTTCTAGTTCCATCCATTTACCTGCAAATTTCATGATGTCATCTTTCTTTACTGCTGCATGGAACTCCATTGTGTACATGTACCACATTTTCTCTATCCACTCGTCGGTTGAGGGGCACTTGGGTTGGTTCCAGCTCTTCGCTATTGTGAAGAGAGCTGCAATAAACATGTGTCTCTGTGGTAGGAAGAGTCTCATGGATATATACCCAGAAGTGGTATGGCTGGGTCAAATGGTAGGCTCATTTTGAGTCTTTTAAGGGTTCTCCACACTGCTTTCCACAGTGGTTGTACAAGTTTGCATTCCCACCAGCAGTGGATGAGTGTTCCCCTTCCCCACACCCTCACCAGCATTTGGTATCATCTGTTTTCTTGATTCTAGCCAGCCTTATCAGGGTGAGATGATATCTTAAAGTGGTTTTAATTTGTATTTCCTTAATTATTAGTGATGTTGAACACTTTTTAAGATGTTTCTCAGCCATCTCTATTTCCTCACTTGTGAAGTCTCTGTTCAACTCTTTACCCCATTTTTTGAGTGAGTCATTTGTTTTCTTACTTCCTTGTTTTTTGAATAGTTTATTTATTTATTTATTTATTTATTTATTTATTTATTTATTTATTTAATTTTTGGTATTTTTGAGACTGGGTCTCCCTGTAGCCCCAGCTGTCCTGGAACTCACTCTGTAGACCAGGCTGGCCTTGAACTCATAGAGATCTTCCTGCCTCTGCCTCCCAGGTGCTAGGATTAAAGGCGTGCGGCACCAAGACTGGCTTATATATTGCTTTTTTGACACAGGTATCACTATGCAGCCTAGCTGGCTGGGAACTCTCTGTGTAGACTAGGCTGGCCTCCATATCGGAGATCCACCTGCCTCTGCTTCTGGAGTGCTGGGATCAACTTGAAGTTTTTGAATTAGGCAGAATCGAGGAAAGATTTTACAAAGGCTCCCTCCCTGGGGCTAGGTGGGCATATGGCTACAGTTGGATGTGCCTCATATGACATAGATGGATGCAGACTGATAGCTGCCATACTTACTTTTCTTTCAAGTCAATAGGATCCCTAAATACGCACAGTCCTGGGAAACTTGGGAGCAAGGTGGAGGAGGTGAGAGTCAGCTCAAGCCCAGGCTGTACATGTCTCTACCCCTTGTACCTTCACTATGAGCTTAGCTTGCATCACTGAGCTTGGGTCTTTGTCATTTCATCCTCTTATTGGTCTGGGGTCTGGATTCCTACCCTTTATGGGGTAAGGAGGCTCAGAGAAGTTAAGCATGTTGTCCAAGGCCACACAGAAAATTCCATTTTCCATAATGTAGGCATCGCTCACGCTCTGTGCCTTATACATCCTGGGTCCAGAAGCCACAATACATCGCTAGGCTGAGCTGATTGCAGTCGAGGTTCATGGAGAACATGGTGTGAATATGAAATTTCCTCCCAAAGCTCATGTGTTGAAGACTTGGTGTGGAATGTGGCGGTTTTCAGAAGCAGGGTTTCAGGAGATGATTGGATCACTATGGCTTTTGGAAGATAGTGGAGACTTTCAGGACTGGGGTCTAGTTGGAGGACCGGGATCCCTGTGGCTGTATCCTTGAAGGGTTTGTTTGTGTTCCTGATCCTTTCCCTCCCCTCTTTCCCTGTCTCTCTCTCTGTCTCTCTCTCTCCTTCCCAGGCACCATGGCATGGGCAGATTTGTTTCACTATCTACTGCTCCACAATGATGTGTTTAATCTTATACAGGACCAGAAACAGCAAAGACGCATGACTGTGAACTGAAACTTCTGCAACTATGAGCCAAAGATATATATGTGTGTGTGTGTGTGTGTATATATATATATATATATATATATATATATATATATATATATGTTTTGGTTTGGACACATTCTTAATTTTTTTTTTCAGTAGCCCCACTATCAGATTTCATGTGTTCTGTCATATATATTAAGTGCTGTCCAGTGATTTCTGTCTCCAGATGTTCCTCAGTATGAGTTCATTCACTGGCGTCTGGTCAGCCTATTTGGAGTCACTCCCTTAAATAAGTGACCTCCCTCACCCAGCAGTGATCAGATGCTAACACTTCCTTGGCTAAGGTTGGGTCTCCTGCTCATTTCTCCAGCTCTATGCTGGCTTTTGTCTGATTGGGTTTGCATGGGTCTTGTGCATGTTGCTGGATGTTCATATGATCAACTTCCCAGAAGCCTGGGAAACACTGTTTCCTTGTGGTCATCTACCATCCATGGCTCCCTCTTCTGCAATGGTCCCTAACCCAGCAAGGATCCCTCACCCTGTGTGGTGAGATTTAGTATAGGAATCCTAGATTTTGATAAGCCGTGGCCTCTGTGTTCATCCCCCCTCTGTTGCCTGAGGAAGCTTCACTGGTGAGAGTTGAGAGATGCCTTAGTATTCTCTTAAAATACATCTTTCTTATTTAAACAAGTTTATTTACTTCAGAATATTTGGTCACAGAAATGGGAATATATAATAACAGATTTTATTTTCATTTTCTAATTTTTTACAACTAAAATATTTAATTGAAAAGCCAAGTCATACTAAAATACTTGTATGCAAAGTCAGCACTCTACACCCCAGACTTCCTGTCCCTCCCTGGTGATGATTCCCCCCCACCCCCCGTGAACAATTTTAGATGCTTTCCATCTGTTTTTGTTAGCATTTTTCTTTACGTACCATTATTTGAGACATGACTGCTTTGGTAGATAAGACTTTAGTCTTTGTAGTCGCTCCTTTTCCCCTTTTACTCAGTGTAGTTACACAACAGTGTTTGCTAACCTGAAGGCAGATTTTCCCATGTTTCTGATTGCCAGGAAGAAAAGGGGCTGAAGGGTGGGACTGGGTTGGCTGTTCTAGGGGCACTGAGCATTTTTGTGAGCTCTGCATCTATGCTGTTTGGAAGAAGCCTTACTGGCTGTCTTCATGACAATTCCAGGAAGAATAGGATGACGGGATGGAGCCACAGAGCCCTCCAGCTTTGCTCATGTCATGTGGCCTTAAGGAACCAATCTTCCCTGTTGTAACACATCTGGGCTTTTTTTTTTTTTTTTTGCCTTGAAATTAAAATACGACTAATATTATTAAAGGAGTAAATCCAAATAAAAATTCAGGCAATATAAGAAGGGGGCAGCAGTAGTTACTATGGGGATTAAAGGGACATCGTGTTATGAAAACCATGCACTGTCCCTGGAGTCCAGAGACCTGGGATTGCATCTTGGTCCTTGCTATCCACTAGCTATGAGACCTTGGTCCAATTCTTTAATGTGTAAAAACATGGATAATAGTAACATACCAAAGCTAGTAAACATGGTTTCATAGTTTTGTTATTTGGATTGACTGACAGACTAATAATAGAATAATAGGATATGGCCACAGTTAACTCCCCACTTGGAGGATGATGATTGCTGAGTTGTAGCTGGTAGGAAATACCATTCCTTTCATCAATGATTGCACAAGTATTCAGGAATGAATATCTGCTCTTATTTTTATTTTATATATTTTGCAAGTTGCAATATTTGACTATGTGAAATTATAACTTTTTGTATGTGTGTGGTGTATAAGTGTGTGTGCATGTATGCAGATGCCAGAGGTCAATGTTGGATATCTTCTCCTGTTGCTCTCCACCTAATTTAAACATTTTTTGATTTATTGTTAGTTTGTACATGTGTTTTTTGCCTGCATGTATGTAAGGGCACTTGTGTCATGCAATGCCTGAAGAGGCCAGAAGAAGGCATCTGATCCTCTGGAACTAGAGTTACAGATGGTTGTTAGCTGTCATGTGGGTGCAGGGACCTGAATCTGGGTGCTCTGCAAGGGCAGCCAGCTCTGTTCGTGAGCCTGTTATGTGGAGCCCTCTCTCCAGACCTTCTACTTCATTTTTTGAGACAGGCTCTCCCACTGAACCTGTGGCTTGCAGATACTGATTCAGCTAGATTGGCTGGCTGGCTGGCAAGCCCCTGGGATCACAGTAACTTGGCCCTGCCAACACAGGGACTACTGGGGTGCTAACACACCTAGCTTTTCATGTGGGTGCTTGAGGATCCAAACTCAGGTTCTCCTGTTTGATGCAGGTATTTACCTAAGAAGCTGTTTCTCTAGCCCCCCAAATTACTTTGAGTTGTAGTTGCTAACTATGCTCTGTGGAAATCTGGTTTTAGGAAGTAGCTGGCTGAGGAGAGAAGAGTAGCTGAGCAGATGAGGTGCTGGTTGTCATTGCTGTGATCAGCTCTGTGTATTAGATATCACTGCTGAGATTGTTGGAAGAGCGCTCTGCAATTAAAGCACATGCATGCCCATACTGCTTTATTACCTGATAACAACATTCTCTTCAAATCCCATCAATGCAAGGCTTCAAACACATTGTCTTCCCTCAAAAATGCATGTTTATAATTTGATTATATGTTTTTCACTTGTGAGGATGAACTGAGTGCTTGCTCAATTACCCGTTACAACCTGGGCTTCCTGAAGCTGTAGGTACACTAAAATAAATATTAAAGATCAAAGATAGGGCACAAAATGGAAAAGCTTTATACTCATACTGGAAACCTCCCACAGTACAGAATCCAATAGGTTCATATGTGCGTGCGTGCGTGTGCGTGTGTGTGTGTGTGTGTGTGTGTGTGTGTGTGTGTATGCACAATTGTGGAGGCCAGAAGCCAACTTTGAGAGTCATCCTCGGGACCAATCTGCCTTTAAAACTTTGTTTCATGCCAGGCGTGGTGGAGCATGCCTTTAATCCTAGCAGTTGGGAGCCAGAGACAAGTGGATCTTTGTGAGTTCAAGACCAGCCTGGTCTACAGAGTGAGTTCCAGGACAGCTGGGGCTCCAGGGAGAACCTGTCTCGAAAAGACCAAAAAAACCCCCTTTTTCATTATTTTTACTTTATATATATGAATGTACTGCCTGCATCTGTGTAAGTGTACCAGTGTCATGCAATGCCTATGGAGTCAGAAGAAGGCAATGGATTCTCCTGAAACTGGAGTTATGGACAGTTGTGAGCTGCCACGTGGGTGCTGGGAATTGAAGTGTGGTCCTCTGCAAGAGCAGTCAGTGTTCATAACTGCTAAGTCATCTCTTTAGCCCCTTAAGTTTTTTTTTTTTTTTAGGGCAGTGTGTCTCATTGGTCTGGAGTTTGTAGAGACTAGGCTAGTTAGTGAGCCTCAGGTGTCTACCTGTTCCACCTCCCCGAGTTGGGATTACAAGCACATGCTGCCATGCATACCTGGCCTTTTTTTTTTTTTTAAATTAGTTTTTATTGATGCTTTGTGCATTTCATACATTTTTCCACTTCAGTTCAGGCTTATTTCCCTTTCCCTCCCCCCCACCCCCACCCCATCCCCGATCATGCATTCTGCCATAACTGTCCTGCATCTTTCTCTCAGTTTTTTTTTTCATTTTTAGCTATAAGTGATAATCCATGAGTACAAGCATCCTTCATGCAAAACCTATCTGCAGGCTGTTGTGCCCAAACACCTACAGCCCCACCATCCAGTGGGGGGTGACAGGTTGTTTGTTCAATCAAGTTGATCAAATGAGTGTCCAGACTACATTGCTGTAGTTTCACCATTCACCCCAATCGCAGCCCTTACATTCTACCACGCCCCCTCTTCCGCAGGTTGTTCCCTAGGCTTAGAAAAGGGGCACAGGTGGATGAGAGGTAAAACAGTCCACTCTCTCTGGAGCTGTTGACTTGGACTCTGGTCAATTCTGGCTGTTTCCTTTCATGGGCTGACAGTTTGTCCAGGAATAACCTTTTGATCCTACTAATGAAGAACAAGCAATTAGATATATAGGTATTTAAGCAGCACTAATAGTTATGGTAGGTTACTTTAGCATAGACACATGTTTGGATATGTTAATCCATGAATTACAATTTTCCCCCCTGTGGGTTCTGGAGATTGAACTCAGGTCCTTATACTTACTTGGCAAGAATTTAGTCACTCAAACCATCTCTTCAGTCCATCCAGTTAGTTCTAGGGATGATGTTTTGAGGAAGAAAATAAATAGGGTCAGAATTTACAACTCTGGAAGATGATAATTTCTCTGTTCTGTCAGAGGAAAGCAGTCTCCAAGGGAGGCTGCTTAGAGATGGTGGCCTTTGTAGGTATGGCAGTCCTGAGCTAGTGGGAAGTGGTCTACTTGTTTAGGGTGTGACTCTGGGGAGCATCTGTTGGGTGTGAAGTCCTTCCTTAGGCTGTGTGCAAGTCTTTCACAAGGTGAGTAGGCAGGGGCAGAGATCAACCGCTGTCTACATTACAGTGGAGCTGCTTTCATGGGTAAATATTCTGGATCTTCTTTTTCAGGTTTTTTTGTTTGTTTGTTTGTTAGTTTTTGAGACAGGGTCTCCCTGTGGCCCCAGCTGGTCTGGAACTGCTATGTAGATCAGGCTGGCCTTGTTCTTACAGAGATCCGCCTAACTCTGCCTAGGATTAAAGGCGTGCACCACCATGCCCAGTAAACCTTCAGGTCTTTGAGGACTAAGAACAAGTAGCTCAATAGACCCTTCTTTCTAACTACTGTCGTGTTGGTTCTTTTTTTTTCTTTTTCTCTTTTTGAGACAGGATCTCTGTAGTCCTAGCAGTCCTGGAACTCACCATGTAGATCAGACTGGTCTCAATCCCATAGATCTGCCTGCCTCTGCCTCCCGAGGGCTGCCACCATCAAAGTTTCTAAGTGCCACTTTCCTTTTATTTTTAAACTTTTTAAAATTTATTTCTGTATGTGTATGAATGTACTGTCTGCATGCAAGTTTGTGCACCCGTGTCGTGCAGTGCCGTGGAGGTCAGAAGAGGGTCTCGGATTCCCCTGGAACTGGAGTTCTCCTGGAATTAGAGTTTCAGACGGTTCTCGGCCGCCATGTGGGTGCTGGGAATCGAACCCAGGTCCTCTGTAAGAGCGGTTGGCGCTCTTAACCGCTAGGCCATCTCTCCAGCCCCCCACTTTCCTTTTATAACATGGCTGCTTCTTTTTTTTTTTTTAAGAATCAAATTACTTGTTTTCCAACTCCTTTTTTAAAAAATTTTTTACTTATTTTTTATGTGTATGAGTGTACTGTCTGCATGTAGGTTGGTGCACCCATGTTGTGCAATGCCTCGGAGGTCAGAAGAGGGCGTCGGATTCCCCTGGAACTGGAGTTAAAAACGGTTCTTAGCCACCATGTGGGTGCTGGGAATCGAACCCTGGTCCTCTGCAAGAGCAGTCGGTGCTCTTAACTGCTGAGCCATCTCTCCAGCTCCATAACATGGCTTCTTGTACCAAGCAGTGGTTGAGAGAGGAAGGATCCTTCTATTGTTGGTGATTGCCTTGTGTAAAGCACCTGTTGCATCCGTGGAATTCTATATAGGTGTCCTTCCTGGGTCCTTTCTGGAACTTGTTCCCTGTCAGCTCCTGCTCTCTCACTGAAGGTGGGTTCCTGGATGTGGCTTCTTCTGTAATTGTCATTATGGATAGATTATAGATAGATTATAGATAAATGCCTGGACTTAAATGGCCCTGAGCTAACTTCCAAAGGGCCCCATATTGGGTTGAGTAAACCTCAGATCTGAACTAATATCCAAACCAGGAACTGTGTAAAGGCCCGCTGCCCTGAGACTGTGTTATCTGGGAACGCGAATAAGGGCCACTGTTGTCTTGAGACTTCCAAAGCTGTCACCAGCTCTAGCCCTACCCTCCTTTCCCTTTCCAAATCCCCCAACTTTGATAAGCAGCCCACCAACCTTGCCTGGGGGTACAGTTTCAAATCCTGCTCTAAGGTCGGTCTCTCAACTTTCATTTTCATATTGCCCTGGTCAATCCTGATCTAATGTTTTCTGACGGTCACCCATCAGTCTGCCACCTACCTCCTGTCTTCTTTACATTTCTTCAAGTCTCTGTCTGTTGAAAGTGACTCCTGAGAGGTCAGACAGATAAACCTGGACAGTGGAGAATAGAAACCAGGCAGGCCACAGAATGTCCATAGGTAAAGGGAGCTAGGATGGGCATCACTAACCTCAGAATCCCTGGCCTTCCCTGTGCTCTCCCATCCTCTGATACATCACCAGGGCTCAGGACAGCCTTCGGCAGAGTTGAGAAGATACAGCAGTCCTGGCTAGGGCCTGTGCAGTGAGCGGCTAGGGAAGCAACGGGCTCTTGTGCTGCCACATGGTACCATCTAACTTCCTTTTTGTTGTAATAATCTCACTGCCATGAAATCACCGCTCGAAATACACACAGTGAGAGTAACAGCACCTCACCTCTAAGTTCCTGCTCTTCTGGGAGCCCCAGGGCGATGTTTTCCAAAGGACTCAACTTCAAGATGAGCTGAGGGATATTTCCTGGAAAACTGCTTTCCAGCTCTGTACTCGGGGAAGCAGGCTGGGCAGATGGGGGCAGGCACAGTCCTAATTGCAGATTAATGGCTCCCTAGCCCCTCAGGCTATCGCCCAAGCCCACATCTGGTCAGCAGGCCTTTAAGCCTGAGGAAGACAGGGGCCCTTCTGAACATAAATGCAGAAGTGAGGGACAGGAAGGGTGTTTTCTTTGGCAGAGCAGGCCCTGAATTTGCACATGGTTGTCTGAGCAGGTGCTTGGCTCGTCTCTACTTTGGGTGTGCACTGGGAGCCTAGAAACCTGTGAACCTTCCAGAACATATGCTGCCTTCTGGTAAAGGCACCAGGGTAGGGGCTGTGGGCTCTTCTCTTAGTCATATCCTGAGTCTGCTTGCCCCCAGCCCTTGCCTCTGGATCTTTGTTTGTTTGTTTGGACACATCCTGGCCTGCCTAGAACTCACTATGTAGATCAGGTTGGCCTTGATCTCACAGAGATTTGCTGGCCTCCTGAGGGCTGGAATTCAATGTGTGCAGTGCAGTGATTTTCTTCTTACAAAACTAGAATGTGCTGTAAACTCAGCTTGAGGCTTTCCAAAGGATCCACAGGATGTCCCTTCCTCTGCATGAAATGACACCGTTTGTGAATCTTTATTGCCTGCATTGCTTTGCCTAACTGCTCAGGGACAGCATCACAGTTTCAATAACAAAGGAAGGTCTAGCTGTCTAGTTGTCCCAAACCCCCATAGGATCATAAACAGGGGAGCCCACAAGTACTCTTTAAACAGGTAAATAGTGACTTGAGAATTATAGGCGGACAAAACGCCTGAAAAATTACTGAAATCTGACTTTCATGCCAATGGATGACTTATAACCCAAAAAATGGAATTCTTTGGACTATGGGTTCTCCTAGGTTAAAGCAAGCAAAAAAAAAAAAAAAAAAAACCCTTTTATTTTACAGTCTCTAAGAAGAGTTCTGTGCTTACTATTAAATTAGAATCGTTCTTTCCTTGGCTAAGTATTGTTAACACTTCCCATATCAAGGAAAGTTATTTGGAAAGTAGCTGTTTAAAACCAAGAGGACCCTGGAAAAAAGCAGCTGTTAAGGTGCTAAAACAATCATTGATGTGAATTTCATTTGCAGTGAATCAGGTACTTTCCACAGCACATCCCTGCCTGGGCTCTGACTGTGAGCATGCTGGCCCCACACTACCTCCTTCTCCTCCTCCCTCCTCCCTCCTCCCTCCTCCTCCCTTCTCCCTCCTCCTCCCTCCTTCCTCTTCCCTCCTCCTCCCTCCTCCCTCCTCCCTCCTTCCTCCACCCTCCTCCTCCTTCCTCCCTTCTCCCTCCTCCTCCCTCCTCCTTCTCCTCCTCCCTCCCTCCTCCTCCTTCCTCTACCCTCCTCCCTGCTATCTCCCTCCAATCCCTGACCCTCTCCTTCCTTCTCCCCCTCCTCCCTTGCTCCCTCCTCCTCCCCCCTCCTCCCTCTCCTCCTTCCCCCCTCCATCCCTAGCCTCCCCCTCCTACCTCCTCCTCCTTCTCCTCCTCCTCCTTCTCTCTTCTCCTCCCTGCCTCCTCCTCCGCCCTCCTCCCTCTCCTCCTCCTCCTCCTCTCCCGCCCCTCCCCTCCTCTCCTCCCTCCTCCCTACTCTTCCTCCTCCTCCCCGCCTCCTCCGCCTCCTCCTCCTCCTCCTCCTCCTCCTCCCTCCCTCCGATCCCTCCTCCTCATCCCACCTCCTCCTCCTTCTCCTCCTCCTCCTCCCTCCCTCCTCCTCCTCCCTCTTTCTTCCTCCTCCTTCCTCCCTTCCTGCCTCCTCTAAACACATTCTTCCAAGGATTTTCTCTTACCTGGTCAATGCCCACAGAAGAATGTGAAGGGTTACTGCTAGAGTTGGACACATTTGTAACAAAAAGGGAGGGATAACTGATAACCTGGCAGTCAAGCTAGTATTTTAAAATGTAGAAATCAAAAGTATAGCTGTTCAGGAATTATGACCCCAATATAATAAAAAGAAGTCTGTATATCTATGCACATATTTTATTAAGTCTGGAAAAATATACTATGGTTTGTGCTTATGACCCTAATTTAGAGAGCGAATAAAAAATTACATTTTTAAAGGCTGGAAAAATGCGTCAACAGTGTTGAATAAATGAATTCCCATTTGTCTCATTTATCCAGAATAACAAGAGAAGGGGGATTTGCAGTACTTTAATATTAGGTTAACCCATAGGTAATATGTATTAGCCTTTTCTAAGGTGTTTGCTTGTGGACTGTAAACCCTTGGATACAGTCTTCCAAAAATAGTTCATTAGACAAACACATTTGGGAACTGCTTCATGCATATCCCCCTGATGCAGATTCATAATGCATGTTAATGTTTTTGAAGTCTCTGGGATGCTCTGGAGTAAAGAAACCTTGTTTAACTTTGTGTAACCCAGTGTAGGAATTAGCATTCTTGCAATAACAAGTGCTCAAGCAAAAAGAACTTATTGGTTCAGGCAACTGAGCAGTCTAGGACTTCATCTGGCTTTATGCAGAGTTGGATGCAGAGACTCCAATGATGTGATGAGGTCTTGTTCTCTGCCTTTCGCTTTATTTTCTTCTGGATTGCTTTCTGAGGCAGGCCTGGTCAATGTGAGCATTTCCAGTGATTCTAAGCTTACAACATCCTCTTACCGAGCAACCCATGTGATTCCAGTAAAGATCTTTGAGTTGAATCTCTTGCTGGCTTAAGTCTCATGTTGATTCCCAGGCCGATTGTCATGGCAATAGAAAATAGTAATTGTACCGGCCTAAACTGGGGTTCACCCCTGGATTGAGCAGTGTGTATGTGGGGTCAACTCCTGTGAACCACATGAATAACAGGAGGGCTGGGGCCAGGTTGAGTTCTCAAGGGAAAACTGAAGTGAAGTTTCCAGAGCAGGGAGAGATGAATGCTGAGCAGGCAGAAAAAAATTTAAAAACTCTGACAATAAGTCCTTCTTATTGTTTAAAACCTACTGGAACACACAGCGAGAAATATTGCCAAATTCTCATCATAAATTTTTCAACTAAGTTTGGAAGACAATAAAATATACATGGCAGGCAAGCATGTGGCAGTCCCCTTTGATGATTCAGCACCCACAATGGGTTCTTCAGGGCCTCAGGGTCCTCTCTTATTTTGAAGCATCCTGGCTATTGGCCGTTTAGATTGTGACTTCTTGATAAATGAGAGGTTAGGTGCAGTTAGAATGCAGGATGGAGGGAGCCTGGGCATGGCGACTTATGATGGCCATGGGCTCACTGTGTCCTGTGTAGAACTCTGAAAACTACCATGGAAACATGGTTTGTGCCATCTCCTTTAATCCACACAATCACTCCCAGGCCAAGTGGGCAACCGAGGCTCAGAGAGGGTAAGCAATTTGGCAAATTCATCACAGGATTACTAATGAGATTAGATGGATGTTTATAAGGTGAACCTTGTAGACAGTAAATAAATTTTTCAGTGGAACCATGGAAGAAGGAGAGTGTTAGATTAAAAGGGTCATTTAGATTCAGAGAAAAGAATGAATTCAGGGATAATTTTTAAGGAATGCAGTTTACAGATATGGGACTTACTTTGACAATGGTAACTTCCCACCTTTCTGTGTTTGCTCCACCATCCCTAGTACCAGTTAGCATGCAAACCTATTCCACAGTCCTTTCTTAACACACACACACACACACACACACACACACACACGCATACACACACACACACAGACACACAGATTCTGTCTCTCATACATACACATACACCCATATACACACTCATACACACATACGCATACATATACACACTCATACACACATACATATGCATATACACATTCTCATATACATACTATCATACACACTCTTTCAATCACACATACACATTCACACGTATACAAACACTTTGTCTCATACACACACATGAACACATATACATTCTGTCTCTCATACATACATTCACAAGTCTCTCTCATACACACACACACACACATACAAAAATAAATAAAATAAAAAAAAGAAAGTAAGACTAGAATAGTCATACTTACTAAGACTGTCCTAAAAACTCTAAACATTATAATATTTAAGAAAATGTACAACAGAGAAATTATAGAGAACATTTGTATGTGTCAATCCCAAAGTTCTTGCTCTACAGATTTTATGTAAAGCAAATGTGGGCAACAGCGAATTATATCTCCATTTAATTCAGATGCATTACCATTTTTATCAGATTCTGTAAACCAATGTTGTTTAATATACACATGTTTACTTTTACTTTTACTAAGTCCTAAAACACCAGATGTCCTTGTAACTCGCGAAAACGCGGGGCGGGTATTTGCGAGCTCACGTCAATTAAATATGCCTTAATCGAATAATCCTGTGTCCCTCTCCCACCCATCCCCCGTTCCCAATTCACCATTTCAGTCCATTTTCTGATGACAGTCTTTCTGTTGTTGTCGTTACTATGCCTCCCTCTCCAAGAGAAATTATTTATATCTGGTTGTTGGTACTAGCATCCAGATATGAGGACACCATTTTGTCGTTTGTTTTTCTGGGACTGTGTTATCTTCACTTAACATAATGTCTTCCAGTCCATCCTCTTACCTGCAAATTCATGATTTTGTCCTCTTTACTGCTGCATAGTATTCCATTGTATACATGACACATTCTCTATCCACTCGTCAGTTGAAGGGGCACCTGGGCTGGTTCCAGCTTTTTGAATTGTAATTCATGGATTAACATATCCAAACATGTGTCTATGCTAAAGACCTACCATAACTATTAGGTGGCTTAAATACCTACCTATATCTCAATTCTGTTCTCACTTAGTAGGATAAAGTTATTCCTGGACAAACTGTCAGCCCATGAAAGAAACAGCCAGAATTGACCAGAGTCCAGTCAACACTCCAGAGAGAGTGGACTGTTTTACCTCTCATCCACCTGTTGCCCCTTTTCTAAGCTAGGGAATCAATCTGCGGAAGGGGAGTGGTAGAATGTAAGGGTGCGATTGGGGTGAATGGTGAAACTACCAGCAATGTAGTCTGGACACTCATTTGATCAACTTGATTGAACAAACACCTGTCACCCCCCACTGATGGTGGGGCTGTAGGTTTGGGCACAACAGCCTGCAGATAGTTTGCATGAAGGATGCTTGTACTATGGATTATCACTTATAACTTAAAATGAAAAAAAAAAAAAAAAAAGAAGATGCAGGACAGTATGCAGAATGCATTGCGGGGATGGGGTGGGGGTAGGGGGGGGAGGGAAAGGGAAATAAGCCTGAATCTGAATTGGAAAAATGTATGAAAGCACAAAGCATCAATAAAAATTAATTAAAAAAATGAAACAAAACAAAACAAAAAAAAAAAAAAGAAAATGGTTCTCTCAATTTAACATTTAGATCATTAAGAAATAGCGGCTGTTTTGTTTGCAACATTAGTGCCATTCTCAGAAGCGCGACACATTGTGACTCAATAATAAAAAATATGATTTATCGAGTTATTCTTTACTGTGCTGCATGTACTGTCTGCATGTAGGTATTTGCACCCCTTGTGTTACGTGCATGCCGCGAGAGGTCAGAAAGGGTCTTGGCTTCCCTCCTGAAACTTGTAGGTTCTCCTGGACTATGAGTTACAGACAGTTCTCAAGCCGCCATGCTGGGGTGCTGGGGATCGAAACCCGGTCCTCTTCAAGCGCATCAGTGCTCTACTGCTAGGCCATCTCGCCAACCCCCTCAATACTATTACGTGATATCATAATAGTCTACTTGAATCTCAGAACATAGAAACTTTTTTTTCACCTCAACGATTTCAAGCGCCAGGCTTGTTTAATATCCTATTCCGGATTAAAGTAATCAACAAACTTGAATTTCTTCAGCAATCCAGGTATTAGCTAGCATTTTATTTTTTTTTTTTTTAAAATTTAATTTTTGTATGTACTTCGCATGTAGGTTATGACATTTCTGCAATGCCTCGTGAGTCAGACGAAGAGATGTTGATCCTGTTATGGAGTTAAAGATGGTTCTCAGCCCATGTGTGTGCTGGGGGATCGAACCCGCCTCTCCAAGACTTGTCAGCTCTTAACTCGTAGGCCCAATTTCCCATCCTCAAAATATCGACTTTAGTAATCCGCTATCAATGAGTCTACTAACATCAAAAGGAACCGTTCCTAGATTTCAACTCAGAAGTTTCAGCGCAAATTGCTTATTAAAATATCCTCCTGGGATAAATATCAAACAATCTCTGAATTTCTTTTCAGCAATCTCAGTCATAGCAGTAGCATGTTTTAATGTTTTTAATTTTTTAAAATTTTTATTTATTTATTATTCTATTTATTATTATATTATTAAATTTTTTTTTTTGAGACAGGGTCTCCCTGGAGCCCCAGCTGTCCTGGAATTCGCTCTGTGGACCAGGCTGGCCTTGAACTCACAAAGATCCGCCTGCCTCTGCCTCCCAAGTGCTAGGATTAAAGGCGTGCGCCACCACGCCCGGCTAAAATTTTATTTATTTTTTATGTGTATGATGTACTGTCTGCATGTAGGTTTATGGACACGTGTCGTGCAATGCCTTGGAGGTCAGATGAAGAGGGTGTCGGATTCCCCTGGAACTGGAGTTAAAGATGGTTCTCAGCCACCATGTGGGTGCTGGGGATCAAACATGAGTCCCACTCTTAACTGCTAGGTCATCTCTCCAGCCCCAGTGTAACATGTTTTTAAGTGAGATTCTTTTTTCATGAATGCACAAAACATTTGCCATGTCTTGGAATCCAATGTCCAGGTACAATATAAAAGGCTCAATGACTTAGTGGCTGATGGATGACTGCATTTTATTTCCCTGCCCCACTTCTAAAATTGCATAAAAGTGAGGTTTGCTTGCTATAGCAAAGATTTCTCAAATCAGTTATGTATTCTCCTTTCAGAAACATCTCTAGTGTGATCGACCGAATAAGGTGGCTTTGCTTCCCCCCTCTGAAGTTGTTATGTGTAGAATACTGTTAAATACGCATAAGCTTTTCTGCAACCATACTATGGCGCTTCTTAATCTCTTTAAGTAAAATTTAAAGGGCTATGAAATTCCCTTGTTAATTCAAATATTTTAAGATCTTAAATACAAAGAATGTAAAGTGATGGTTTAATAACAAGCTTTGAAACCAGATAAATCAGTGAGATTTTCCTCCCCCAAAACACATCTTATTGTGTATACGTAGCTTCTTTCTTTACACTGAACTTATTATATAAGAGCCTCCTGTGGCGCCTCATTACATGCTGATTTTGTTCTGATGATCTTTGGAATCCCTTCATGCAGCATTCACACCTGTGTGGATAGTCTTTTTGTATGTATTGAAATCACACGGTGTTTAAAGCCAGATGCATCAGTAGTGCTGTATTCACAATATTCACATTGGTAAATCTTCCTTCTAGTATGTGTCTTCATGAGCTTTTTGAGCTCATTCTGTTGTCTGACCCCTCTCTTGCACCTTTTACAATTCAATGACTGATCCTTAGTATGAACTGAAAGGATATTACCACTAAGGATAAATGGATCAGATTTTTTTTTTTTTTTTTTCTTTTCAAGACAGGGTCACTCTGTAGACCAGGCTGGCCTTGAACTCACAAAGATCCGCCTGCCTCTGCCTCCCAAGAGCTAGGATTAAAGGCGTGCGCCACCACGCCTGGCTGGATCAGATGTTTTAAAGTCACAGTTCCTACACTGATGAATCTTCCTACCCTTACAAATGTCACTATGTTTTTTTTGAGCTCTGAAGGATGATGGAAACCTTTATCACAGACTTCATATTTGTGAGGAAAATCCTTGGTACGGACAGATATGATGTGGCGCTTAAGAACTTGAGTTGGTGCTCTTATGGTCACAATGAGGATGCTGGTGTGCTTTATGTCCTTGAAACAAATCCAGATGCTGCTGAAGCTCTCACTCATCACCAAATGCTTGGGGACAATGCTCATATTTATATGACAAGTTGCTACCATGCTTAAAATTAATATGAGTTTTTAGATTTGATTGATCTGCACACCTGAAGACACAATACTGACACTGATATGGCTTCTCACCAGTGTGAGTTCTCATATGTTTCTTGAGTTCAGAAGAATGCTGAAAACCCTTTTCACACTCAACACAAACATGGGGAAAAATCTTGCTGTGAACAGCCAGCAAATGTTTGTTCAACAGTCCTTGTTCTGCAGCTTCATAATCATTGCACTTGTGCATCTTCGGCTCTTTGTCTCTCTTTTTTTAAATTTTATTTGTTTATTTTTATGTGTATGAGTGTACTATCTGCATGTAGGTTTGTGCACCCATGTCGTGCAATGCCTCGGAGGTCAGAAGAGGGCGTCTGATTCCCCTGGAACTGGAGCTAACGACGGTTCTCAGCCGCCATGTGGGTGCTGGGGATCGAACCCAGGTTCTCTGCAAGAGCAGTTAGAGCTCTTAACCGCTAGGCTATCTCTCCAGTCCTGGCTCTTTGTCTCTTAAGATAAGTTTATTTGAACTCAGTAGACTGTCCTCTCTGTATTTTCTAGTGTATTCCATAAATTCATGGGTTTTGTCAACTTTGTTTATAAGCTTATGGCTTTCTAAGTGGTTATGGAAACTCACTTTCTTGTTAGTCATAAAGTCACAATCTGTACATTGATATTTTTTTCCTCATCAAATGATCAGGGTGATTCTTCTTGTGCCCTTTTAAGAATACTCTGGATTTAAACTTTTTTTTGAAAATAAAAAATGTATTATTTAGCAATGCACATATATACATAGGTGGTAAAACTATAAAGCCAAAACAATAAAAGAGGTGGCGGACTAGTTAAAAAGTCAGGATAGTGGTAGCTTTTTTTTTTTTTTTTTTTTAGGTTTTAACATGACTTTAAAAAAATTTTTTATTTATTTCTGTATGTGTATGAATGTACTGTCTGCATGCAGGTCCGTGCATCCGTGTCGTGCAATGCCGCAGAGGTCAGAAGAGGGTGTCGGATTCTCCAGGAACTGGAGTTCTCCTGGAATTGGAGTTTCAGACGGTTCTCGGCCGCCATGTGGGTGCTGGGGATCAAACCCAGGTCCTCTGTAAGAGCATTCAGTGCTCTTAACCACTAGGCCATCTCTCCAGCCCCTAACATGAGTTTTTAAAAAAATTTTATTTTTAAGTTGAACTTTAGAGTACACATAGCATCAAAGTAACATAAGTTAAACTTGTGATACCAAAAACATTAAAATACAATGATGTTTTAACATGGAAATTCCATTTTTCTCCAACTTGTATTGCTTCAATATGTATATATACATACATACATAAATATATACATATATATATATATATACATATACATGCATACATACATACACATATCACCTGAGTTGGAGGACTTTCTTTCTTTCTTTCTTTCTTTCTTTCTTTCTTTCTTTCTTTCTTTCTTTCTTTCTTTCTTCCCCAAAAGATGTCATGTTTTCCCCAAGGAAGTGCTTGAAGGTTCCTCCTTGGCAAACCCAAACAACCATCAATCCTGCCCCTGTGCTCCACACTGGGGGTCCCCCCCCCATGGTCACCCAAATGAGGTCCAGCAAGCGTGTGTCCCGTCTTGATCTTCCTGCTCTGGCCTCCATGACACAGCCTGGGTAGTCCACAATGGCAGTCTACACTCTGAAGAGGCTGAATTCCCAGTAGCTGCTTAGTCCACATGCTGGATATCTCAGTAGTCCCCATCTGGCATTGAAGGTTTGAAGGATTCTCAAGTTTTATATCTGAAGTACAGTTTCTCACACCTTACCGATTGTTTCTGGTTATACTTTCCTTTTGGATGTTTAAGGCCACACAGCCAAGGTTTTTTTCTCAAGGTCAGTTGAAGATCTGGTCCTCAAGGTTCACTCAGTTTTTTTTTTTTGTTTGTTTGTTTTTGGGGCGGGAGCCCCTGGCTCCTTTTGGTTTTTCAACCACCAGTTCCATCCATTTGAGGACCCAGTTAGGTCTTGCTAGACCAGGCTTCTCTTTTTGAAGCATGAGCAGACTTTCCTCTTTATAGACTGTGACACTGGCTGAAGTCCCATTGGTGGATCTCCAAGACCTCCCTACACAGGAAGACTGGGGACTCACATTTGAAGGACATTTCAGGATATGCCTCCATGCATAGTCCCCTGGGACTTAGTTGACCTCTGAGGGCAAGGAACAAAGTTATCCCTTAGGTCTCTTGGCCAAATTGGTATGGGTGTTAAGTATGATCATTAAGCACCCAGAAAGGCTGTTACACCAGCCTGATACATCACACCTATACTAAAAAATTGTATCTTCTGAAAACAAACTGTGTTATTTCCATATCATATTTCTTGATTCACCTTTTTCCATTTTAACTTTATGTCACTCTAAAATATGTATACATACCCACCATCATATACCAAAATCCATAGTCTGAAAATAAATGGTAGCTTAGTTCTAGGACCTGTCTAGGGATTCATAATATAAGGGCACGGTTGTGTTCAGATTGTGAGGAATATAACGTTAATGTTGCTCAATTTACCTTACAACTAGGTACTTGGTGCTAGCATCCACAGATGAGGGATACCATTCGTCCTTTGTTTTTCTGGGACTTTTACCTCACTTAACATAATATCTTCTAGTTCCATCCATTTACCTGCAAATTTCATGATGTCATCTTTCTTTACCACTGCATAGAACTCCATTGGGTAGATGTGCCACATTTTCTCTATCCACTCATTGGTTGAGGGGCACTTGGGTTGATTCCAGCTCTTTGCTATTGTGAAGAGAGCTGCGATAAACATGGCTGTACATGTGTCTCTTCTTGAGTACCATCACTATAAATTTTTAATGGTGTGTTTCCCATATGCTCTAATTTCTCTCCTACATCATCTAAAGATATTATCAAGTAGTCTTCAGAAGCTCTTGACATCATCATCATCATCATCATCATCACTGTCATCATCTTCAGTTTTTATTGTAATGGCAGAACTAGGAACACCACCAGCTGCTTAAATAACAGTTTCTGTATCTGAATTAGTTACAAGAACCTTCTATGATACCATTGTTGGAGAGTCAACACTGGACACAGTCTTGGACCACATGTCCCAAATGTCATCAGGACCAGTAACAAGATCAGCCACAAAAATCAGCTCAGGTACACTAACAGTTTCTGTAATTAGCTCAGAAGTCAAGATACAATCTCTATCATCTTCCTCTAAATCTTCTTCAATGGCCACATCAGCTTCAAGTACTGCTTCAGGAACAATAACTCCTTCTGTTACTACATCAGTCTCTGTAATGATATCAGGCCCATGGACAACTTCAGCTGCAAGGCCATGATCAAGAGTTATCCCATCATCTGTGACAACATCAGAAACTAACACAGCTTTGGGAACTGAAACAACAATAGGTCTTCATCTATATGTGCAGTACCAGCCATTCCAGCCACAAAATCCTACATAATCATGGTATGGGCCATTCTAGAGTCTGTTGTATGCAATCCAAGACTTCCACCACCTGAATCCATAGTTAGCGAAGTTCATTCACAAATATCTTTACATGAGTGGTTTGAAGAAACTGTAGATTTTCTTATGTGTTGTAAACTTCACAGACTGTCTTTTATTTTCATTCAAAAAAGCAATACACTGTCTTCAGGAAATGTTCACCTGTCAGGGCCACCATCTGCCCCACTGGCCAGCAACCCGAGACCACTCTCCACTGGGGCACGGGGTAAGAGGTGACTTTTCAATGAAAACTACGATAGCCAGAAGAGCTGAACCAAAGTATTCCCAATTCTAAATGACTATAAATGCTAAACCAGAATAGTTTAACCATCAAAAATGTCTGCTATAGTTGAAAGGGAAAGAATAGGCTGAAAGAATTCATGTCCAGAAAACCAGGCCTTTGGAGTGTACTTGAAGCAATACAAAGAGCTGAAGAAAGGAACGACTATACTGAAGGGGCAATAGAATGAAACTAAATGAAGGTAAAACTGTGGAAACGCAAAGTTATAGCAAGAAGGCAAACAGAAATTAAAACGACAGGACAAAATACAAATCATTCAATAATAACTTTAAATATCATGGATTAAATTCCCTAGTCAAAAAACATGGGCTAGTTGAATGGATTAAGAAAGAAAATCCATCTTTTTTTTGTCTGCAAGAAACTCTTGTCACCTTCAAAGACAGGCACCTTAAGTGAAAGAATGGAAAAGATATTCTAAGCAAATGGTACTAAGAAGCAAGTTTCAATTCTAATATCTGACAAAATAGACTTCAAAGTAAAACAAATCAGAACGGATAAAGAAGCTTACTTCATTCTTATCAAAGGAATGATCAACCAAGAAGATATTACAACCATGGACACATATGCATCCAAACTCTGGTGCATCAAACTTCATAAATACAATACTACAGGACTTTAAGACACAGATTAATCCCAACTCAGTAGTAGTAGGGGGCTTCAGTACCCCACTGTCTCCATTAGATAGGTCAACTAGACAAAGAACAGAAAGAGAGACGTCTGAAATAAACAATACCATACATCAAATGGACCTAACAGATATCTACCAGATAATCCACCCAGGCACCAAAGAATGTACTTTCTATTCAGATCTCCATGGAACTTTCACCAAAATTTCACCACATACTGGGGCACAAAACAAAACTCAACAAATATTAAAAAGTTGAAAAAATTCCATGCCTTATATCAGACCACAATGGAATAAAGTTTTTTTTTATTGATGCTTTGTGTATTTCATACATCATTTTCCAATTCAGTTCAAGAATATTTCCCTTTCCCTTCCCCCACCCCACCCCATCCCAGATCATGCATTCTGCCATAACTGTCCTGCATTTTTCTCTGTTTTTTTTTCCATTTTTTTAGCAATAAGTGATAATTTATGAGTACAAGCATCCTTCTTGTAAAACCAATTTGCAAGCAGTTGTGCCCAAACCCACACAGCCCCTTGGTCCCACCATCCAGCAGGAGGGGCTTGTATGTTCAATCAAGTTGATCAAATGAGTGTCCAGGCTATATTGCTGTAGTTTCACCATTCACCCCAATCGCAGCCCTTACATTCTACCACGCCCCCTCTTCCGCAGGTTGTTCCCTAGGCTTAGAAAAGGGGCACAGGTGGATGAGAGGTAAAACAGTCCACTCTCTCTGGAGCTGTTGACTTGGACTCTGGTTAATTCTGGCTGTTTCCTTTCATGGGCTGACAGTTTGTCCAGGAATAACCTTTCGATCCTACTAATGAAGAACAAGCAATTAGATATATAGGTATTTAAGCAGCACTAATAGTTATGGTAGGTTACTTTAGCATAGACACATGTTTGGATATGTTAATCCATGAATTACAATTTTCCCCCCTGTTAAATATGACAGGGTCTTACTGTGGCTTATAACATCTNAAAAAAAAAAAAAAAACACAAGAGTGGAACAACCAGGAAATGTGGGACACTATGAAAAGACCAAACCTCTGCATCATAGGGTTAGAGGAGGGAGAGGAGTCCCAAGACAACACTGTTGACCAGATCTTCAACAGGATAATAGAAGAAGATTTCCCCAAACTGAAAAAAGACAATTCTATACAAATACAAGAGGCACATAGAACACCAAATAGACAGGACCAGAAAAGAAATTCCCCATGCCATATCATTGTTAAAACACTAGATGCTCAAAACAAAGACAAAATATTGAAAGCCACAAGAGAAAAACAACAAGTTACATATAAAGGGAAACCCATCAGAATCACAGCTGATTTCTCAGCCCAAACGATGAAAGCTAGAAGAATGTGGACTAAGGTATTCCCTGTGCTAAATGACTTTAGATGTCAACCCAGACTACAATATCCAGCAACAATGTCAATTACAGCTGAAGGTGAAAGAAAAATCTTTCACAACACAAACAAGATGAAAGAATACATGTCTAGGAGCTGGAGAGATGGCCTAGTGGTTAAGAGTGCCGACCACTCTTACAGAGGACCGGGTTCGATCCCCAGCACCCACATGGCGGCAGAGAACCATCTGAAACTCCAATTCCAGGAGAACTCCAGTTCCAGGGGAATCCGACACCCTCTTCTGACCTCTGCAGCATTGCACGACATGGGTGCACAAACCTGCATGCAGACAGTACACTGATACACATACAGAAATAAATTAAATAAAAAAAAAAGAATACATGTCTAAGAAACCAACATTTCAGAAAATCCTTGAAGCATCCAAAGAACAGAGGAAAGAAGCAACTATCCCTAAGCAATTAAAGAGAGAAAGCAACAAAATCATAACAGAGTACATATAAACCTAGACCAAGAATGCAAACAAAAAATAAGGCAAAAGAAAGCAACACACATCTCTTAATAATAACATTAAATACTAATGATCTAAACTCCCCAATCAAAAGGCATAGACTGTGAGAATGGATTAGGAAACTGAACCCTTCCACATGCTGTCTACAAGAAACCCATCTCACCCTCAAGGACAGACACTACCTTAGAATGAAAGGATGGAAAAAATATTCCAAGCAAATGGTACTAAGAAACAAGCAGGAGTGGCTATTCTAATATCAGACAAAATAGATCTCAAAATTAAATAAATCAGAAGAGACAAAGAGGGCCATTACATACTAATCAAAGGTGAACCATGAAGACTTCACAATCCTAAATGTCTATGCACCAAACTCTAGTGCTCCTAACTTTATAAACACAACTTTGCAGGACCTCAAGACGTAGATTAATCCTAACACACTAATAGTGGGAGACTTCAACACCCCACTGAGCCCCTTGGATAGATCAACAGGACAAAAAATAAACAGAGAGACATCAGAACTGAACAATACAATACACCAAATGAACCTCACAGTCATCTACAGAATATTCCACCCAAATAGCAGAGAATATACGTTCTACTCAGCACCTCATGGAACATTCTCCAGAATTGACCACATATACAAAAGGAACCTCAACAAATACAAAAGGATAGCATCTTCAGCAAATGGCGCTGGCAAAACTGGATCACCATTTGTAGAACAAAATTAAACTCCTACCTCTCACCCTGTACAAAAATCAACTCCAAGTGGACCAAAGTTCTCAATGTGAAGCCGCAAACCCTGAAGCTGATAGAAGAAAAAGTTGGCAGCAACCTACAAGACATAGGTGTAGGAAAAGACTTTCTAAATCAGACAGCAGCTGCACAGGAAGTAAGGTCAACAATCAACAAATGGGACCTCATAAAACTCAAAAGCTTCTGTACAGCAAAAGAAACAAGGAGGTGAAGAGAAAACCCACAGAATGGGAGGAAATCTTTACCAGTGATACATCTGACAGAGCATTGACATCAAGAATATATAAACTACTCAAAACACAAAGAAATAAGAAGACAAATGACTTACTCAAAAGATGGTGCAAAGAACTGAACAGAGACTTCACCAGTAAGGAAGTAACGATGGCTGAGAAACATCTTAAAAAGTGTTCAACATCATTAATAATTAAGGAAATGAAAATTAAAACCACTCTCAGACATCATCTCACTCCAAAACGACTAGCTAAGTTCGAGAAAACAAAAGACAACAGATGTTGGAGAGGTTGTGGGGAAAAGGGAACACTCATCCACCGCTGGTGGGAATTCAAACTTGTACAACCACTATGGAAAGCAAAGCAGTGTGGAGAACTCTTAAAAGACTCGGAATGAGGGGCTGGAGAGATAGCCTAGCGGTTAAGAGCACTGACGCTCTTGCAGAGGACCCGGGTTCAATCCCTAGCACCCACATGGCGGCTAAGAACCATCTGTAACTCCAATTCCAGGAGAACTCCAGTTCTAGGGGAATCCGACACCCTCTTCTGACCTCCGTGGCATTGCACGACACGGGTGCACAGACCTGCATACAGACAATACATTCATACACATACAAAAAAAAATAAATAATAAAAAAAGATTCTAAAAATGAAATAAAGTTCCATGAACTTTATTTAAAAAAAAAAAGACTTGGAATGAGTCTACCACCTGACCCAGTCATACCACTCCTGAGTATATACTCCAAAGACTCATCCTACTGCAAAGATACATGCATGTCCATGTTTATCACAGCTCTCTTCACAATACCAAAGAGCTGGAACCAACCCAAAAGCCCCTCAACAGACGAGTGGATGACAAAAATGTGGTACATCTACACAATGGAGTACTATTTAGCAGTAAAAAAAGATGGCATTATGAACTTTGTAGGTAAATGGATGGAACTCAGAGCCATTATGCTGAGTGAATAACACAGTCCCAGAAAGACAAACGGAGAATGGTTTCCCTCATTTGTGGATGCTAGCAGCAAATGCAACAGACGAAAGGCAAGCTGAATGACATTATTCTTATATTTTTGTTTATCTGAAAGCAACTATGTTGGTATAATGTGAATCTCTCAATGGGCTCTAGAATCCACCCACCAATTATTCTCAAACTCTATAACTACTGTATATGGGTGAAGAATATGTATCCATATTTTAGAATAATATAAAATTAATGGTGGAAAATGTGAATTCCTAAGCATAAAAAAAAAGACTGAGAGAAAGATACAGGATAGTTATGGCAGACTGCATGGTCTGGAGTGGGGGTGGGGTGGGGGGAAGGGAAAGGGGAATATGTCTGAACTGCATTGAGAAATGATGTATGAAACACACAAAACGTCAATAAAAAATTTAATAAAAGAAGATAGTTAACCAAAAAAAAGAGCAACTCCAAATCAACAAAATTAGAGAGGAAAGGGGAAACATTACAAGAGACAAGAGAAAGATTCAGAACACTATAACTGAATACTTTAAAAATATACTCTATTAAATTTGAAAACCTATAGGAAATGGATGTACATCTAAAGTCAGGAGAATCAACAAAGCTAAACCAAGAAGAGATTAACAACTTAAACAGACACATAACATATAAGGAAATTGAAACAGTAATACAAAACCTCTCAACTAAAAAAAGCCCAGGCCCACATGGATTTACAAAACAATTCTACCAAACATTTAAAGTTCTACAATCAATATTGCTGAAATTATTTAAAAACATAGAAACAACTCCCAAACTCCTTCTATGAAGCCACTATCAACCTAATACCAAAACTAGGTAACTATACAACCGAAAAACCAAACTATTGATCCATATTCTCAATGAATATAGGTGCAAAAATTCTCCACAAAATACTTGCAAACCACATATAGGCACACATCAAAAAGGTCATCCACCATGATCAAGTTAGCTTTATTTCAAGAGATGCATGGATGGTTCAAAATACATTAAATAAATAAATGTCATAAATCATATAAATAAACTCAAAGACAAAAATCACATGATCATCTCAAGAGATACAGAAAAGCTCTTTGGGAAAATTCAACATGAATTTATATTAAAAGTTCTAGTGGGAATTGGACTGGAGGGAACAGACCTCAACATAATTAAAGCTATGTACAAGAAACTCATGAACAACATAATTCTAAATGGAAAAAAAATTTGGAAGGATTCTGCTTAAAGTCAGGAACCAGACAAGGCTGTCCACTGTCTTTACTCCTTTTTCATATAGTGCCTGAAACTCCTACTAGAGCAATAAGACAAGAAAAGGAAATTAAAGCAGTACTAATTGGTAAAGAAGAGGTCAAGCTATCCCTATTTGCAGATGATATATTATATCTAAGAGATGCCAAAAATTAGATGAGAAAACTCCTAGAAATGATTAACACTTTCAGTAAACTGGCAGGTTATAAAATAATCTACAAAATAGAGTGGGCTTTCTACTTAACAATAATAAGCAAGTGGAGAAACAGTACATGGAAATTCTCCCATCACAACAGCAGAAAAAAAATTCTCAAAATAAACTTGACCAAAGACATTAAAGACCTCTACAATGAAAATTTTAAATCTTTAAAGAAAGAGATTGAGGAAGACACCAGAAGATGGTAGGACCTGCCATGCTCATGGATTGGAAGAATTAATATTGTGAAAATGATCATCCTGGGGCTGGAGAGATGGAGAGTGGTTAAGAGCACCAACCGCTCTTACAATGGACCCGGGTTTGATCCCCAGCACCCATATGGTGGCTGAGAACCGTCTGAAACTCCAATTCCAGGAGAACACCAGTTCCGGGGGAATCCGACACCTTCTTCTGACCTCTGTGGTATTGCACGACATGGGTGCACAGACCTGCATGCAGACAGTGCATTCATACACATACAGAAATAAATAAAATTAAAAAAAAGAAAATGATCATCCTACCCAAAGCAATATATAGATTTAATGCAATCCCAATCAAAATCCCTATGACATTCTTCACAGAATTAGAAACAACTAACTTAAAATTCATATAGAAGCACAAAAGACCCCAGATAGCCAAAGCAACCCTGAGCACATAATGCAGGAGGGATTACTATAGCAGATTTCAAACTATATTACAGAGCTATAGTCATAAAAACTGCATGGTGGTAAAAAATAGACTCATAGCTCAATGGAACATAACTGAGACATAATTATGATTACATGCAATTTCAGCTACCTGATATTTGACAAAGGAGCCACTACATTCAGTGGAGGAAAAACAACATCTTCAGCAAACGGTGGTGGCAAAACTGTATCTCTGGTTGTAGAAGAATGAAACTAGACCCTTATCTTTCACCTTGCAGAAAAGTCAACTCCAAATGGATCAAAGACCTCAATGTGAAACCTGAAACTCTGAGTGTTAGATGAAAATATCAGCAGCAACCTACAAGATATAGGTGTAGGAAAGGACTTCCTATATTGGACATCAGTTGTACAGGGATTAAAGTCTGTAGTCAGGAGTACACAGAGCTTAGATTGGGGATTTCCAAAGACCACCTGGAGCACAGGTAGGAGCCAGGCGCTTCAGCAGGTGGATTGTTGGATAATTCTATCACTGGATTGTTGGATAATTGTTTCATTGGTTTGTTGGATAATTAAATCATTGTCTTGTGTGGCTGTGGGGTGGAGTTGACCTGCTAGCTGCTATAAGAGTTGGGCCTGTTGCCACTGTGAGACTTGAATGCATAGAGCTTAGATTGGGGATTTCCCAGGACCACCTGAAGCATGGAGTACCAGGGTGTGGGCTAAGTGAGGCATATTACCCCCAACTGAAATTACCGAGGGAGTGTCCAAGTGGATTCTTTGGAGAACCTTCAGAACAGAAAGGGAAGAGTGAGTTAGACTTCCAATATATATATAAAATTGAAACCCTAAAACCTAAATAAGTCAACATTCCATAAACGAGGAGAAAAACAAAACAAACAACTCCCCCCCCCCCAAAAAAATGAAGGCATCTGAAAGAGGCAAGCAAAGCAACCCTTCAACACAGTGAAGAGGCATTTGGGATTTGCATCGGAATGCAGGCAAAGAGAAACACACATGCCAGGGACATGACGAAGGGACAACATGGGAAAGGTGCAGGATAATTCCACACCAAGCTCTCTCAACCCTGTGGGAGATTCCTACAGTGGGATCCCCTTGGGGGTGGCCCAGGACACAGATCTTAGAGGAACAATTGCAGACATATTCAAAGAAAGCAAAGAATATAAAGAACAAGTCAGAAAATTAAGGAGAGAGGATGAAAAACTCAAGAAGGACCTAGAGGGAGAGACTGACAAACACTGTAAGGAAGTAGAAACACTGAAAAAGGAAACCAACCAGCAAAGCAAGGCGCTACCAGAATAGATTTGAGAAGCTCCAAAAGGAAGTGGAAATACTAAAGAAATCACAAGATGAAATGAAAAAGGAAATTGAACTCTCATCCAATCAAGAGGAAAGGAACAGAAAAAGCCTCAGAAGTAGAATGGAGGAAGCAGAGCAAAGACTATCAGACCTGGAAGATAACACAGAACAATGAAAAAGTGCAAGGGGCTGGAGCGATGGCCTAGCGGTTAAGAGCGCCGACCGCTCTTGCAGAGGACCCGGGTTCGATCCCCAGCACCCACATGGTGGCCGAAAACCGTCTGAAACTCCAATTCCAGGAGAACTCCAGTTCCAGGGGAGTCCGACGCCCTCTTCTGACCTCTGCGGCATTGCACGTCACGGGTGCACAGACTTGCATGCAAACAATACATTCATACACATACGGAAATAAATAAAATAAAATAAAAAATTAAAAAAAAAAAAGAAAAAGTGCAAGTAAAGATTATGAAAAATTTAAAAATACACAAAAGTGGAACAACCAGGGATTGTGGGACCCTATGAAAAGATCAAAGCTCCACATCATAGGGATAGAGGAAGGAGAAAAATCCCAAGAGAATGGTGTTGATCAGATCTTCAATAGAATAATAGATGAAAATTTCCCCAAACTAAAAAAAGACAAACCAATACAAATACAAGAGGCACATAGAACTCCAAACAGACAAGATCAGAAAAGAAACTCCCCATGCCATATCATAGTTAAAATTCTAGACACCCAAAACAAAGACAAAATTCTGAAAGCCACAAGAGAAAAACAACAAGTTACATATAAAAGGAAACCCATCAGAATTACAATGGACTTCTTAGTGCAAACTATGAAAGCAAGAAGAATGTGGAACAAAGCATTTCCAGTGTTAAAAACTATAGATAGTGACCCACAATGAAGGAGAGAGAAAAATCTTCCATGACATAAACAAGATGAGAGAATACATGTCCAGAAAACCAACCCTTCAGAGAATACTTGAATCAATTCAAAGGACAGAAGAAAGGAACAACTATCCCCAAGCACCTAGAAAGAGAAATTAATAAAAGAATAACTGCAGAAGTAGAAACCGAGACCAAAAATGCAAATGGATAATAAGGTGAAAGGAAGCAACACACACCTTTCAGTTATAACCTTAAATATTAATGGACTAAACTTCCCAATCAAAAGACATAGATTGGAAGATTGGATTAGGAAACAGAATTCATCTATATGCTGTCTGCAAGAAACCCATCTTACCCTCAAGAATAGGCACCAACTTAACGTGAAAGGATGGAAAAATATTCTAAGCAAATAGTACCAAAAAGAAAGCAGGTGTTGCTATTTTAATATCAGACAAAATAGACTTCAAAGTAAAAGAAATCAGAAGAGACAAAGAAGGCCATTACATATTTCTCAAAGGAACAATTGACCATGAAGATTTCACAGTCATGAATATACATGCACCAAACTCTGGTGCACCAAACTTTATAAAGACAATTGTCCAGGACCTCAAGGGACAGATTAACCCTAGCACACATAGGGGACTTCAATACCACACTGAGGCCTTTGGATAGGTCAACCTGAAAATAAACAGAGAGACATCTGAACTGAATGATACAATAGACCAAATGGACCTCACAGACATCTACTGAATATTCCACTCAAATACCAGAGAATACACTTTCTGCTCAGCAACCCAAAGAACATTCTTCAAAATTGATCACATACTGGGACACAGAAAAAACTTCAACAAATACAAAAAGATTGAAATAATTTCATGTATTCTATCAGACCACAGTGTGATAAAACTCAACATCAACACCAGGATAAGTCCTACTATCTACAACAACACATGGAGACTAAACAACACACTCCTGAATAAATAATAGGTCAAAGAAGAAACAAAAAAGAAATAAGAGCATTCCTGAAACTGAATGACAATGATAATACAGCACAACAAAATCTATGGGATATTTTAAAAGCAGGCCTAAGAGGGAAGTTTATAGCCCTGGGTGCCTACATTAGAAAAACAGAAGGGGCACAAGTGAATGATCTAACACTGCAGCTAAAAACACTTGAGAGTCAACAACAAATGAACCCCAAGTGCAACAGACAGGAAGAAATAACAAAAATCAGAGTAGAAATCAATGAAATAGAAACAAAGAAAAGAATACAAAAAAATCAACGAATCCAAAGTTGGTTCTTTTTTTTTTTAATTTTTTTTTTTTATTTCTGTATGTGTATCAATGTACTGTCTGCATGTAGGTCTGTGCACCCGTGTCGTGCAATGCTGTGGAGGTCAGAAGAGGGTCTCGGATTCCCCCTGGAGCTGGAGTTCTCCTGGAATTGGAGTTTCAGATGGCTCTCGGCCACCATGTGGGTGCTGGGGATCGAACCTGGGTCTTCTGCAAGAGCAGTCGGTGCTCTTAACCGCTAGGCCATCTCTCCAGCCCCCCCCAAAGTTGGTTCTTTAAGAGAATAAACAAAATAGACAGACCTCTAGCCCAGTTAACCAAAAGAAAGAACAACTCCAAATCAATAGAATCTGTGATGAAAAGGGGAAATATCACAACAGACAATGAAAGATCCAGATGATCATACGGGAATACTTCAAAAACCTATATTCTACTAAGTTTGAAAACCTAGGAGAAATGGATGAATATCTGAAATCCTGGGAATCACCAAAGCTCAACCAAGAAGAGATCTACAGCTTAAACAGACCCATAATATATGAAGAAATTGAAGATGCAATAAGAAACCTCAACTAAAAAAAGCTGAGGCCCAGATGGTTTCATGGCAGAATTCTATAAAACATTTCAAAAAGACTTACACCCATTATTACTCAAATTGTTTAGAAGGATACAAGCAGAGGGAAATCTCCCAAATTCTATGAAGCCAGCATTAGTCTAATACCAAAACCAGGCAAAGATACAACCAAAAAGGAGAACTATAGACCCATCTCATTGATGAACACAGATGCAAAAATCCTCAACAAAATATTTGCGAACTGCATACAGACCCACATCAAGAAAATCATCCATCATGACCAAGTTGGATTCAACCAGAGATGCAGGGATGGTTCAGCATATGAAAATCAATAAATATAAAACACATAAATGGACTAAAAGACAAACCCACACGATCATCTCAATTGACGTGGAAAAAGCCTTTGACAAAATCCAGCATTCCTTTATGTTTAAAGTCCTAGAGGGAATTGGTTTGGAGATATCATTCCTCAATGTAATCAAAGCCATATACAGGAAACCCACAGCCAACATCATCCTAAATGGAGAAAGGGCAGAAGCATTCCCCTTAAAGGTAGGAACTTGGCAAGGCTGCCTCCTGTCACCACTCCTCTTCAATATAGTGCTTGAAACACTTGCTAGGTCAATAAGGCAAGAAAAGGAAAGGAGTACTAATTGGAAAAGAGGAAGTCAAGCTATCCCTCTTTTGCTGATGATATGATTGTTTACCTAAGGGATGCTAAAAACTCTTAGAAATGATTAAGAATTTCAGTAAAGTGGCAGGATACAAAATTAACCTAGAAAGATCAGTAGCCTTTCTCTACACCAACAGCAAGCAACTGAAGAAGGAATACAAAGAGAACTTCCCACTCACAGTAGCATCAAAAACAATAAAATACATAAGAACAAACCTAACCAAAGACACCAAAATTTTTTCAACCCCTGAAGAAGGAAATTGAAGAAGACATCAAAAGATGGAAAGACCTCCCATGTTCATGTATTAGAAAAATTAATATAGTAAAAATGTCCATTCCTCCCAGATTAATGTATATATTCAACTCTATCACAACTAAAATCCCCAAGAGTTTCTTCACAGGCTTGGGAAAAAATTCCTTAATTTTATATGGAAAAACAAAAGACCCAAATAGCCAAAGCAACCCTGAGCAAAAAGAGCAATACAGGGGGGAATCTCTATACCAGACTTCAAACTATACTACAGGGCTATAGTCATAAAAACAGCTTGGTACTGGCACAAAAACAGACCTGTTGACCAATGGAACAAAACTGAAGATCCAAACTTGAGCACATACAATTTCAGCCACCTCATATTTGACAAGGGGGCCAAGAAGACACAATGGAGGAAAGACAGCATCTTCAGCAAGTGGTGTTGGCAAAACTGGATCACCACTTGTAGAAGAATGAAATTAAACCCCTACCTCTCACCCTGTACAAAAGTCAACTCCAGATGGATTAAAGACCTCAACGTGAAACCCCAAACTCTGAAGGTGATAGAAGAAAAAGTTGGCAGCAGACTACAAGACATAGGTGTAGGAAAAGACTTCCTAAATCAGACAGCAGCTGTGCAAGAAATAAGATCGACAATTGACAAATGAGACTTCATTAAACTCAAAAGCTTCTTTACTTGAAAAGAAACAATCAAGGAAGTGAAGAGAAAACCCACAGAGTGGAAGGAAACCTTCACCACAGAAACATCTGACAAAGCATTGATTTCCAGAATATATAAACCACTCAAAAAACAAAGAAGAAAGAAAACAAGTGACCCACTCAATAGATGGAGCAAAGAGATGAACAGAGAATTAACAAGTGAGGAATTAGAGATGGCTGAGAAACATCTTAAAAAGTGTTCAGCATCTCTAATAATGAAGGAAATGCAGATTAAAACCATTTTAAGATATCTCACTCTTATAGGACTGGCTAGGATCAAGAAAACAAATGATACCAAGTGCTGGAGAGGTTGTGGGAAAAGGGGAACATTCATCCACTGCTGGTGGGAATGTAAACTTGTATAGCCACTATGGAAAGCAGTGTGGAGAACCCTTGGAAGACTCAAAATGAGCTTGCCACCTGACCCAGTCATACCACTCCTGGCTATATACCCACAAGACTCATCTTACTGTAGAAATTAATGCACAGCAATGTTTGTTGCAGCTCTCTTCACAATAGCGAAGAGCTTGAACCAACCCAAGTGCCCCTCAACTGATGAGTGGATAGAGAAAATGTGGTACATGTATACAATGGAGTTCTATGGAGCGGTAAAGAAAGATGACATCATGAGCTTTGCAGGTAAATGGATGGAGCTAGAAAATATGCTAAGTGAAGTAACACAGTCCCAGAAAAACAAACGATGAGTGGTATGAATGGTTTCCCTCATCTGTGGATGCTAGCGCCAATTACCTAGTTGTAAGCAAACTGAGTGACATTATTGTGATCTGAAAACAACTGTGCTCTTATATTGTGAATCTTTTAACAGGTCCTAGAACTAAGCTACCATTTATTTTCAGTTAGGAAGCTTTGGTCTATGGATGATAGATATGTATGTATACTTTACAGTAATATAAGATCAGAGGAATGCAGAAAAACCTGGTTTGTTATGACATTGTGTCTAACCATAGTGTTATTTTTGTGGGAGTACTTCTTAGTATTTCTTGTACAAAGCTTCTTGAGCTTTTGTCCAAGCATTTTCTAAAATATAAAGTAATTAAAAGTATAAGGCTGGTGTAACAGCCTTTCTGGATGCTTAACATCCATACTTAAAGCCAATACCAATTTGGCAGAGAGTCTTAAGGCTAACTTTGTTCCTTACCCTCAGAGGTCAACTAAGTCCCAGGGGACTATGCATCTGGCCATCTCTTGAAATGTCCTGCAAATGTTAGTCACCTGTGCAGGGAGGTCTTGGAGATTCACTAATGGGACTTCAGCCAGTGTCCAGTCTATAAAGAGGAAAGTCTGCTCATGCTTCAAAAAGGGAAGCCTGGTCTAGTAAGACAAGACTTTGCCCTCAAGTGGATGGAACTGGTGATTGAAAAGCTAAAAGGAGCCAGGAGTTCCTTCCCCCAAAATAACTTGAGTGACCCTTGAGGACCAGATCCTCAACTGGCCTTGAGAAACCAAAAACCTTGGTTAATGTGGGATGACTGTGTGGCCTTAAACATGCAAAAGGAAAGTATAACCATAAATAAATAAAGAGTAAGGCCTGAGAAATTGTACTTCAGGTATAAAACTTGAGATCTTAGTAAAAAGTTGTTTTGCCTGTCTTACTGGCAAGTGCAGCTACCCTGTGGATGCCATTGCTTTTGCCATCCTTCAAACATGTGAGAAGACACCGCTTTTCAACCTTCCAATATGGACTGAAGACTTATGTCTCTCCAAGAATCCTCTAAACCTTCAGTGCCAGATGGGGACTGCTGAGACATCCAACTTGTGGACTGAGTTACTACTGGGGTTTACACTTCTTCAGAGTATAGACTGCCATTGTCGGACTAACCAAGCTGTATCATGGAGACCAGTACAGGAAGATCAAGACAGGACGTGGTGCTTACTGGACCTCATTTGGTGACCATGAGAAGGGAAAACCCCAGTGTGGAATACAAAGGCAGAACTCATGGTGGTTTGGGCTTGCCAAGGAGGAGACTTCAAACATGACATCTTTCAGCATAATTAAAAAAAATCATAAGCTGATGATGCTAAAACCTGTCATGTATGTGGCATGCCTATGTGCATATTTTGGAGTGATGGATATCAGAAGGATTAACAACAACAACAACAACATCAACAACAGAAAAGTCTGCATCAAAGAACTGACTGAAACAGTGAACTGATCAAAACAGTAAACTTCGCATTGAGAATTTTGAGACTGAGAAAAAGATGAAAAACATATTTGGCAGAATGCATGAATTCTGGTATGGTGGGGGGCAGAAAGGGTGGCACAGGTCTAGATTTTATTTGTAATGTAATTTGATTTGTATGAAATGCACAGAGCTTCAATAAAACATTGGCTAAAAAAAATAAAGTCAGCAATCAGCAAGTGTGACCTCATTAAACTAAAAAGCTTTTGTACAGTAAAACAACCAAGGAAGTGAAGAGAAAAACCATAGAGTGGGAGAAAATCTTCACCAATAACACATCTGACAGAGGTTTAACATCCAGAATATATAAAGAACTCAATTAACAAGAATTAAGAAAATAAATGACCCAATTAAAAGATGGACTAAGGGAGTCTGTGCACCTTGGGGAGTGGACATGGACAGTGCACCCTGGTTGCCAGCATGGGGGCCAAATCAGCCCCCCCCATGTGGGCATGGAACAGTGGTAGTGAGTCCGGGGTACAAGGTAACAAGAAGAGCCAGCAAACCTTCCACTCCACAGCCAACCTAGAGAAACAAACCTTCATCTGACAAAGAAACACTTGAATTTTGCATCAGATTACAGACAATAAATCTCATGCCAAAAGCACAATGGAAAATCAACCACATGGGAAAAGCGAGTAATAAATCCCACCAAGCTCTATCAGTCCTATAGAAGACTCCAACAAGGAGCTCTCCCTGGCGGTAACCCAGGACACAGATATTAAAAGAATAATCATAGACATACTTAAAGAAATCAAGGAATATAAAGAACAAATTAAAGAACTCAAGGGAGAGAATGACCAACTCTGGTAGGAAATGCAAACACTGAAAAGATCCCATGCTGAAATGAAAAAGGAAACTGACCAGTTAATCAAGGATCTAGAAAGTGAGAATGACAAACCCCAGAAGGAATTGGAAATACTAAAGAAATCTCAGGCTGAAATAAAAAAAGGAAATTGAACACTCATGCATTCAACAGGAAAGGACAGGAGAAAGCCTCAGTAACAGATTGGATGAAGCAGAAAATAGAATATCAAGACTGGAAGATAACATGGAAGAACTAGAAACATTTAAAAAGCCACAAGAGTGGAACAATCTTGGAAATGTGGGACACTATGAAAAGACCAAACCTTTCATATCATAGGGAATATATATATATATATATATATATATATATATATATATATACACCAAACTCTGGTGCACTGAATTTTATAAGCACAATTCTGCAGGACCTCAGGGCACAGACTAATCCCAGCACAGTAATAGTAGGGGACTTCAATACCCCACTGAGCCCTTTGGACAGGTTAACTGGACAAAGGATAAACAGAGAGACATTTGAGCTGAATGATATGATACACCAAATGGACCTCACAGACATCTACTGAATATTCCACCCAAACACCAGAGAATATATTTTCTACTCAGCACCTCATGGAACAGTCTCCAAATGCTAAGTGAAGTAACACAGTCTCAGAAAATCAAATGATGAATGGCATCCCTCATTTGTGGATGCTATTACCGAATCCCTAGTTGTAAGGCAAACTGAGCAATGTTAATTTTATATTTCTTTTTATCTGAAAGTAACTGTACTGTTAAAATGTGAATCCTTTAATGGGCTTTAGAATTACCTACCACTTATTTTCAGACTTTGTAATTTTGGTATATGGGTGGAGGGTATGTATGCATATTTTAGAGTAATATAAAATTAAAGGAAAAAATGTGAATTTCTAAACATGTTTTGAAATTAACTTATAGCTTATTTTCAGACATCATAATTGTGGTATAAATGTGACATATATATATATATATGCATATTTTGGAGCAATACAAATTGGAAGGAAGAACAGCAAAAAAAGGACTGAAACAGTGAACTTCTTCCCAAAACAGTAAACCTCTACATAGAAAAACTTTAAAAAGACTGAGAAAAAGATGCAAGACATGTATGGCAGAATGCTTGAGCTCAAGTGGGGTGGGGGGGCATGGAAGGCAGAATGAGTCTAAATTGGATTGAGAAATGTGTAAAATGCACAAAACTTCTATATATATAATGCTACACATATACTAATATGCAGTATTGTATGCTCTGCTTTTAGCTATGATGCTGCTGGTTTAAGTTAAGGACCATTGTATTCATTGTCTGTTGTTGCATAAAGATTATTCTGAAATTTAGCAGCTTAAAACAATAAATATTAGCTCATAGAAAAAAAAAAAGATGGGCTAAGGATCTGTGCTGGATAGCTGTGGTGTCACCTTGACACAGCTGGGTTAAGGGAGCCTCAATTGGGGAATTGCTTCCATTGGACTGGCCTGCGGTCAAGTCTGTGGGGCATTTTCTTGACTGACAAGTGATGTGGAGGGACCCAGCACCCTGTGGGCAGTTCTACCCCTGGGCATGCTGTGTATCATATAAGAAAGCAGGCTGAGCACGGGTCAGGAAAGGAGACCAGTAAGCAGCATTCCTCCATTGCCTGTGCTCCAGGTCTTGCCTCCAGGAGAGGGCAGCTGAGGCTTCACACTGCGAGAGGTCAGGAAAGGCCATTGGTGAAAGTGCAGTCTCAGCTGCAGTGAAGACCCCAGGATTGCAGGAAGGTGCAGCCTCAGTTTCAGTGGACTCCCCAGCTTTTTGGAGATACCAGGACTATGGGACTACCATTAAGGGCAACAGCAGGCATTAAAGGGAGCTGGCCTGGGGCTACGAGAGGAGCTGTGCATGCCATGGACGTCAGAGAAGAGGAGCTACCGAAACCCTTTGGAGCCCAGAAGATTGTGAGTGAATCCCAGGTGTCCAGCCTTGAACTACTTTGCTGGACTGAACTGAGGTTTTGCTTAGGTGCGCCTGATTCTTGCCTTTGAAATAAGATAGTACTTTGTTTTGGATTTTATAGGAGCTCACAGTTAAGAGACTTTTAAAAGAGACTGTGAAGTTTTAAGGGTTTGGATTTTTTAAGGACTGTGGGGCTTTTAAGGTTGTACTGTCTTATGTTGTGATATTAATTTTAACACCATATCTTGGGGATAAGAAATGGAAAGGTTGTAGTTTAATAGTGATGTGTATTATGTGTCACGTTGACGAGGGGTTAATTGTGCTGGATAGCTTTAGTGTCAACTTGACACACCTGGGTTGAGGGAGTCTCAGTTGAGGAATTTCCTCCATTGGACTGGCCTGTGGCCATGTCTGTGGGGAATTTTCTTGATTGCTGAGTGATGTGGGAGGGCCCAGCCCACTGTGGACAGTGCCACCCCTGGACAAGTTGTTGTGTATTGTAGGCTGAAGCTCTACATCTATACCCACACAGTATGAGACATCCAGCATAGGCATAAATGGTAGCAACATTGTATAAGCTGCTTCTTGAATTTGAGTATGTCCTGTTGTCCAACCCTAGGAGACATCCAGCATAGGCATAAATGGTAGCAACATTGTATAAGCTGCTTCTTGAATTTGAGTATGTCCTGTTGTCCAACCCTAGGAGCATAGTTACTCCAAAGTCAAAGTTCCAACAGTAAGGACAGCTAAAAACTTCTCTGGCCAGATCCAGCACACAGCGTTGGGCTCACAGAATCCCCAAACAGCTCCAGCTGTTCTTGAAGGTTGCTAGGTTTGTTGGTTGACTTGGTCTTTTTCTGCTGTTAGCATACCATTGAATGGGCAGTTTATAAAGAAGAGAAATTTAATTTCTCTTAATTCATGGTTTTGAGGTTAGGAATTCTACGGCCAAGGCACTAGCACCCTCTGGAGCTTCTTCCTACTTCCAGTACTGCATCCTTCTGAAGGGGGGGGACACTGTGTCCTCACATGGCAGAAGGCCAAACAGGGACTCAGCTCACCCCACCAAACTGTAATATCCTTGTTCCCACTTAAGAGGGGAGGAGCTCTCCTGGTTACCTCTCAGAAAGCCCCACCTGCTAATCCCATCCCACTGGCAGCAGCTGGACATTACAGGGACACATGTGAGGCATGGCTGATAGGATGGGAAATGACTGGTGCACCGGCAGTGCTGTTATTGTGTTCTTTCCATGCCTAAAGCACAGCACATCTTACCTGTGTACAAAGGATGAAATTAGTTTAACAAAAATGTCTTGTGCAGATTTATAATAATATATCAGGCATTCGCAATGTTCATTGTGGAGTGTATATTTGTGATTAGGTATTTTACATGTTAGAGAAATACCCCTGGTGTATAAATTTTTAAAATTATCACGAGGTATTTATAGATTGGATAACAATTCTCTCTGTCTTAAGGAAAATAGATTGTAGGAGATCAGCGTAAGCTTAAAAGAAGAAACCTAGCAAAAGTCCGATGGAGAGGATGAGGACTAAGGGGGGCAGCCATTGGGTGCTGACTGTGGGAGAATCCAAAGCTTGTGTACAGTTCCCGGTTGGACTGTGAGCTTCCTAAGGGTTGGGACTAGGTGCTCAGCCCTGTGTGCTCAGACCCAGAGTTGACAATTTTGTAAAAGACAAACTCTGAAGGAAAAGAAAGCAGCGTGATGGGAGAAGAGGGCCAGGGAATCGGAAAGGAGGAAATAGGGGAAAAGGATGGAGGCCCATCCGCAGGGAAGAGGATGGAGGCCCATCCGCAGGGAAGAGGATGGAGGCCCATCCGCAGGGAAGAGGATGGAGGCCCATCTCCAGGGAAGAGGTTGGAGGCCCATCTCCAGGGAAGAGGATGGAGGCCCATCCGCAGGGAAGAGGATGGAGGCCCATCTGCAGGGAAAGGCAGAGGGAGAACTGCTAGAACCAGACGAAGATCTCGAGTGATTTCCATGCTCGCTGGACACAGGTGCAAAAGCAACCCTCACTGTGCAGGGATGGTGGATTTGGCCAGGAGACCCTGCTGTCATGTGATCATCTCTTCAGTTCAGCTCGGAGAGGCCTGTCCAGGCTGAAGAAGTTCAGAACAGGGGCTGGCACCTGCGTCACACTATGCACTGTGATCTCCAGCCACTGGAAGAACCATATGGATGATGGACGGAGCAACTTGATCATCCTTCCCTGGCCTCGGCTCAGTTTCTTATTGGCCCTTTCATTGCTATTTTAAAAATAATTGTGGGGTTTGAGAAGAAAACTGAGGCCAGGACCCAGCTCCTGACCTTGACCATCAAACATTGCACAGAGTTGTTCGTGGCTTGTCTACGAATCCTTCCTGAAATTTGTAGCAAGGTCAGTCTTGGATATACGAAGTCCTGGAGGAGGAGATAATTTCCCAGCATGCTCTCTGGTCTGAATGCTGACTGTGCATTCTCTGGGGCCCTAAGCATTCTGCTTAAACAAATATTATTTATGTTTGGCAAGAGAACCGTTCCCCACCGTCTTTTTCCTAAGTCACATAAAACTGTACATTTTACTTCTGTTTACATATATATAAACCATACAGTGAGGAGCAGCCTGGGAACTGCTTGGTTGGAGATGCATTTTGGCTTTTGAAAACACAGAAGTGAGTGACAGCTGTATATTGTGTTATCAGAGGCGTGACACATGTGGTTGATTGGGACCAGGTGCTTCACAGAAGCTATCGAGTGAAGCTATAAACCTCTGTCTGACAAGTACAGTGACAGCCCAGTTCTTGCTGGATAAAGAATTTGCCCTCCAGTCAGGAGTATCAACACAGCAACCTCTGGGGCCATGAAGAAGAGGCCAAGGGGAGGCCAGAGATAGCAGTTAGCGACAGGCTTGTGAGATGCTGATGCATGCTTTACCTACAAGAGGACAGGAAGCGAGGGTGGGAGGGAGTAGATTTGGGGTTAAACTCAGAGGATTGGCAGAATTCATTTCCTATTCTATTTTCACTGTTTACTTCAAGGCTATACAGAATTGGGAGTGTGACTTGTCCAGATAACCCTCACCAATTTAACTTACACACTGAGTCTGAATCATGAAGTCTAACTCTGCTGGCTCACTCAACAACATGGGGCAAGAGAGAGACAAAACCAATGGTGTTGTGCTTTTTTTTTTTTTGCTTCCCAATTTAGCCTTCTATGGGTTAATTCACCTAAAAGGTTTATTTTCATTGGATTATTTCCCAATATTTCTGTCCTTTTCTCTATTCCATTTCTTTACCCTTTATGGATGACTTTGACTACTTTTGGGAGCCCCACAGATAGACTGAGCTAGAACTTGTCTTAACTGAGAAGCATTAATAAAGTTGGATTATACCCCTAAGGCTTATTTTCAGGACAAAGAAAGGGGCTATAGCATGTTGTTTGAGAAAATCTATCTACTTGGGAATCCTTAATTTTAGCTTTCATTTGCTTGTATATTTATTTGCTTGTAAGTATTTTTCTACATTTTTTAGTGACTCAGAGGATGTGTACATGTGGGTGTGTTGAACTGAGACTAGGCTACACAGTGAGGTCACAAGAACATCTTTCTGGGAAGTATTTCTCAGTGTTGTTTTGGTAAGTCTATGAGTTGACTACATGCACTGATACTTTTTTTCCCTCTAAGACACAGATCTTAGAACTTTCTTCACTATTATCTTGTTTATTCTAGCGGCATTACTAAGCTTTGAAAGAATGACTGTTTTCCTCCTTAGTCCAAAATGGAAACCCGAAGGGCTGTCTGTCTTTCAAAGGTGACAGTGGGAAATAACATGAAGAGGTAGTAAAAATTGTCCATCTCCCTGCCACTCCAGGGTACTTTGGATGGGGCTGATAGTAGCAGTTAACATTCGGCGAGCACTTCAGTATATTTGGCCAGCACCCTGATACTTACTTAACATGAAGTGATCAGTACTGGTGTCAGCACTCTATGAGCTATTCTACTTTTATGTGTGAGGAAGCCGAGGTAATGAAGGAGTTTTGATGACTGTTGACCATTTTGATCTTAATGGTTCTACATATTTCCTGGGCTCATTTTGTAAGTTTTAGACATTTATGAGGATAACAGGAACTTTAGAATGAGGAATTATAGCTCTCAGATGCTTTGTGGTTAAGATTCCTAGCATTCTTTCATGCTGTGGTTGGTAGCATCTTGGTAGGAATCTCTCTTTTTCCCTTGTTGATGTCTGTGACTGGAAATGGAAAAATTTCTATACATTATATTTGAGCCCTTCCTGGCTCTTAAGTCTTCTTGAATTTTTCCACTGGCATCTTTGACGTCTCTCCACTGCCCTGGGACTGCTGTAGGACACTGACTGTTTGTATTTATACTTCTAGCATCAGATTTTGTTTTGAGTAAAACCAAAAGCTTCTTAGGAAAAAGAATGGAAAATTCAAGAACAGTTCTCAGATGTATTTTCACACTGCTGGAGTGAGTTGCTGGAGAACAGGCTGGAGTTTAGCTTTCTGGCAGGTGGTGCTGGAGGTGTTGGTGTTGGTGTTGGGGGAGGTGATGTTGGTGTTGGAGGAGGTGGTGGTGGTGGTGGTGATGGAGGTGGAGGTGGTGGTGGTAGAGGAGGAGGTGGTGATGGTGGTGGTGGTGGTAGTAGTGTGTGTGTATATTCAGGAGCATCTCTCACAGTGGTTCCTGTGGGAACATCATTCAGGCCTGGGGAGATATTCCTCTTTCACCAGAGCCTATTTATGAAGAACTCTACAAATGCACTTGCAATTTTATTGCACTTCTTACTAGTAGCTCTATTTTTATTAAAATGCTTTAAAAATAAGAAGCTGAGCCCTATAAACCAAAATCATTGCTTTTGGGACAGGAGAAGGAAATAGTTACCCAAAAGTTGCATTTTTCTCATTTACTAACCTCAGAGCAGCAAGGAAGAATGGACATGTGTGCCAAGGTGGCCGTACATACAATACATGAGAACAGTCATATGAAAATGAAATATAGTGATCGAGAGAGCTTAGTCTCCACTAATAATGTCTAGCCACAATTTCATCATGTAGTTGTCTCATACTGTGCACACCTGCTGGCAGGAAGCCAACCTGGAGTCTTCATCTCTCCCAAGAGACACCCTCACTTGCTTTTCTTCCGGAAAGTACTATGGCTCTCATCATCTCCCTCCACGGGGCCATCATCTCACTCGGCAGCACTCAGCTTGAATGTGTGCACATCTACCATTGTCACTCTGGGTTTATTTAGAGAGCTGGCCTTTCTGGTCATGGGGCCTCAATTTTCCATGAAAAGCTGAAAACTGCAATTCCTCCATTTCAGCCAGAAACACATAACTAACTGGGAACCATCTGATTAACAGGGGCTTTTCTCATCCCTTGCATAAGACATGAAGGGAACCTTGAGTTCAACAGAGACTCTGACAAGGAGGTTTAAATAAATAAGCTGTATTATCTGTACAAAAAATATAAATACAGTTTTGTGTTTTAGAGGAGGAAGGGCCTCCTTCCACATTATGCAGCAGCCCTAATTTGTGGCACTGCTGAGTGACAATTCACAGAACAAATATTAAATGTACATTCATCTCATGCAAGGAGCACACTGCTTTCCACTCCAAACCTAAGCTCTTCAACTTGTTCTGAAAACCACTTCCACTTCACATTGTGGCATGTGGCAGAGCTGGAAGAAGTCTGCTTTTTAGGAAATGCAAACATTGTCCACCAGTTTTCAATAGCTACCGAATGAATCAACCACATTATTCTTAGGGAATTTGTCTTCATCCCATGTGTAAGTATTGTGTCACAAGTGAATCAATTTGATTGCCCCCATAGCCCATGTTAGCTTTTACAATAGAATCTGTACACAGTGAATAATGGATCAGAGTTAAACACCAGTTTATATTAAAACCAGGAAGAATATAATTGTCAGCACTGAGTTGATAGGAGCACAGCTGCAGGAAGTTAATCACATCCCCCAAGTAGTTGTTTGCTGGATAACAATGTACACTTACTAATATTGCACTTTTTATACATGAAATCCTAATAAATATTCACAAAAGATATACATAGAAACACTCTCTTTTATTTTAAATAAACATCACACTGATTTTTAGTGACCCGATTTCTTAGAGCCTATTTTGAGATGTGGAAGAGACCCACCCTAATCGCTCATTGCTCACCTAGAGAAGACACAGATCATTGTCTTCCAAATTTTCAGACTGGCTAGAAATCGCAACTCTGATGTCAGTGGTGGCCCTGGGATGCTAACATTTCATGAGTGTGTATGTGAGGGTGTCTTATCTGAGGGTTTTGTGGCTCCGGCTTCCTAATCTATGGAACTTGGCCCTCTCAGGAGAGAAAGCAAATATTACCCATCAAAGCTTCTGTGCTACATGAGCAATCTTCTAAGTAGTCCCAAAGCTTTTGTTTTGCTTCTTCATGTTGCTATAGCCATCTTCATAGCTGATGTGTGTTGCCGTGCTGCTTCACCTGCTGAGTGGTTATTCACACATCAAGGGTGCTAATTACCATAGTGTATAGAGTATTTGTGTTAGGAGGACAGAATGAAAAGTCTCTGAAGACTATCTTGGAGTTTTAAGCTATGCTCTGGCTTTTCCAAAGCATCTTATCATGCCTCCTAACCTGCTGTGGAAATATGATGTATGGCAGCTCTCTATGGTACACATAGCCCCAGTGTGTAGTGGCTGGGAAAGGCAGGTAGGATAGCACTATGGATATGGCCAAATTCTGTTTCCTGGCTAACTTTTGTGTAAAGCCTTGCTACAACCTAATGAAACTCACTGGCAAATGGATTGGTTAATGAATCAATTTTGACCAGTAATTCCTAGTCCCTGTCCCTATGTGGAGCACCAAAGGCCATTTAAACAGTAAGCCTGGCTTACTCATGCTCAATTGCCCTTGACCCACAGCGGCAGTTAGTTTAGGGCTGGGGGTCCTCGATTTAAATGCGATGCCAGGGGCAGCCTTACTGCACAGCCAGATGCTGACCCTTTGCAGGCTTTGCTGCAGCTGTAGACACAAAGAGTAGGGACACTCCCATGGCCTGAGGAGGGTGTGTGTCCTAGGCAGCAGGGGCACTCTGAGAGGACTCTGTGGGATACCTCCACTGAACCTACTGCAGTGCACACGTGCTGGGACACAGGCCTGTCTCATGAGCCTCATGTGGCTGCTTGAAAGTCCATTCACTGAAGAACAAACATAAACTTCCTTTGCTCCTGTTCCCTTGTATCTCCATTCTGACATCATTGGCGCCTGCTCAGATCATCTCCTCCGGGTATCTGTCTACCCTGATTGAGTTCTCTTCTTTCCCTGTTCCTCTACAGAAGAGCTGAGCTCTGGTCTGGTTTCTGCCCAAGCATGGTGTCTACCTTGTTCTTCTCACCATACCACTGAGGAGTATAGGAGACAAAGTGGCTGGCCAGCCTGTGGCTGACCGATGCACTCTAAACCCCAACTCCATGCCGCTTCTGGCGGTGGCTTCCTCTTCCCATGATTCTGAGACCCAGGTTGGGGGGAGCCAGCTCTGCGGGGGAGCTGCTGCGTGCTCTGCCTGGCCTGCTCAGCAACCTCCTTCAGACATCTGTCTTTTTCCATTCCCAACACTGTCTTACAGCTAACTGAATGAGAAAACATGTTGAGGTCCTTGGGAGCGTGGGTGCGGGTGGACATGGGTGTGAAGGGAGGGGCAAATAAATAAGAGGAAGAAAGCGTAAGCTCTGTCCAAGGTGGTTGTGTGAGTCCTTTGTGTGGCCAGGGTAGAGTTCTTCCCCGTGCCCTGTCTTCATGCTTTGCCACAAGTTCCACAGCAGCGAGATTTGAACTGGCTGAGCTGGCAGAGCTTCAGCTGTTTCACCTTCTCGCAGTACCGGGTGGTGTCTCTGCATTCAGCTAGGGAAGCAGGAGGGTGGGGAGGGGACAGAAAGGAGATGTGAAAATGAAGATGTGGCTGCTGTCCCCCCACTGCCTGTGGGGTCTGTCTTGGCCATGCTTCTCTAGCCCCTCTGGCAGAGCGCAGCCACTTACCACCCTCTTTCCCACAAGGGTGCGGTTGGCACCAGCTTACAGCTGTCTGTCTGAATGGTGGGTTCTACTTCTCTCTGATAGGTACCTCTGTTTCAGAATGGTGCCTATAATCTCCCTCCTCTTGGGATCACCCCACCTCCTTGCTTGCTTTTTCCCATGGGCTTTTGGTATTTTAGTGAATTGGTTCTGGAAGGACAGAATTCTATATCATGTGAGGGGAGGGAGCAAGTGTGCAAGGGCCTGCATCCTCAAGGACTTGGACCTTACACTCCTTGTTAAGCTTTGTTCTCTTTCCTAAACCTCTACTTCAGCCCCCAAGGCTTTTCATACACCATGGTATTCTAATTCATAAACACCAGTGTAGGTTTGATCCGGTAGGTTTTAACACTGTGGATTGGACACTGGTGTGCTCTGAATGCGGTGACCATCTGACAGAGGCATAGGTCAGCACTTCACCAGAGTACAAGGATCATCCTTTCCCCAGTGCATCAAAAGGAATGAGATATGTGCTCATTACAGGGTATCTGCAGCAATATTGGTAATTGACTGCTTGGTGAAGCTCAGTGCAGGGAAAAATTGTACCGTTACACTTGTTTTTTATTTCATATTCTTGGGTCAAGATTTGTCATTGTTTTTGCATGGAAATAGTTCAAATTTGGGTTTTTGGTTCTGAGGAAGAGAAACTAGATTCCTACCCAAATGGGATACAAATGCTGGCTTGGGGCTCAGAGGCTCCAGGCCTGAGAGTGAAATGGGTTCTCAAGGCATGCGGTGAGTGGCCACGGGCTGGGAAGGAGGGAGGTGAGTGGTCTTTGTACGCTGTGAAGCACAGCAGCGATGGGTGCAGAGCCGGCTGAGTTGCAGGCATTCTGCATGCTTCTTCAGTGCTAACAGTGCTCTGACTTTAGCTGCCTGGTCCCTGTGAGCTACTGTTTGGCCTTTCCCTGTGGATACCTGCCAATGACTGCAGTTGAGCTGGACATCAATTTTATCCAGCACTTGGCCAGGGCCTTTGGTTTACTCAGGGCTAGGAAGAAGACAGTAGAAGCCCCTGGAGCACACCCTGCCATCTTTTGTGGCCTGAATGTGTGTACACACATTCTTGCACATATCCATGTACCCCACTGAAAATACTCAACTCTGGGCCCAGCTCACAATCCTTGGGGAACCCGATCCAATGCCCTGTATCGAGGCTTAGTCCCATGGATGGCTCTTTGCATCAGAACCCCTGTGGGGAATTTGCAAAATGTTCTTTGGGATTGGAACATACTGTTTTCACATGGAGTGATGTTGCAGCGTTGCCAGTTGGCAGGCCGTGGCCCCCAGGAGCACAGGTGTTCCGGAACAGCCTTGTTGGTGCGGGCATGAACACACTCCACCCGCCGGGACTGGAAGCCGTAGTTGCCACAAGTCGCTGTGCACAAGGTCCACAGGCTGACCCTCCAGTGTACACTGCAGGCCTCGGACCAGCAGTTTTGGGTGCTCACAGGCCTGTAGGAGGAGGGCGGCAGAGTTAAGGCCTATTTCCAGGAGACGCAGAAGTGGAAACAATATTAGAAATCCAAAGATGTAGGCAACTCCTCTAGAACTTCCTGTTGCTAGGCCAGTATCTTGATCTCTGCCCTGTTACAGAGTGACTAGGAGTGGATCTTAAGGGGTACCACCCCTCTAACTGAACATCTGTCTGTTCTTTGCCACATTTCTGCATGAGCTCAACTCAGAATGGAGGCTGGAAAAGTTGAGCTTGGAACCTGGTCTTGGGCTAAGGTCCTAGGCATCACCTCTGCCCAGGCAGAGGTGATGGATCCTTCAATTCTATAAGGGGCTGAAGACTGGATGGGAATGAGGGGTTGAGACTCATTGACGAAAGCCCTCATATTTAGTGAACTTCTAGAGAGAAATTAGCAAGATGAAGAGCACATGGAGCTCCTGGGGTCTGGTACCCCAGTGTAGTGTTTACCTCCTGCCCACCAGGAAATTAGGGCAGGTCTCTTGTGGAGTCATATTTCCACAACTTGTGTGTGTTTCATCTCTGAGAAAAAAAGCCTATGCCTGACTCATTCGATAAACACAAGGGCACCACTTGCAGAAGGTCAAAGACACAGGGTAAGGGGGGAGGGAGAGCAGCACATATGACTCCTGCGAAATTGAGAAATATTCATTCGCCACCATCTTTTCTGTGCTGTTAATAGAAGGGCTGGATAAGGGAGGATTAGAGGCTTCTTTTACCTGGGAAGGGCACTGCATTGCTCAGATGGTAGGGTGATGCCATCCCGGGTCTGGCAGAAGACCTGTCTGTGTTGCATTGCAAGGTGAGGTCCTATGCAAGGCCCATTGCACTGAGAATCAGAAAAAGGAGACATATATCATGTTATCTGAGTCCACGGTGGAAGCTCCACGCTCAAGTAGGGTCACTGTGCAGGGCAGGGTCTAGTTAGAGACTCGTAGACCATCTTTTCCTTCTTTGTGCCAATTAAGAATCATTCACAGGTTCTTAGTTGCCGCAATGGGACAGTTAGTTCTATATTCTGTGGGCACTATGCTAGCAGATGGCTGGGGAGTGTAGACCCAGCCAAAGAAGGCTGACTTTGAGTAAGCAACAAGTGCTGGGATGTGGTGGTAAGCTCAGAGCTGGCAGGCATCTCTTGCATACCTTGTACACTCCCAGTAGGCTCTAAACACAGACCTTTATATATAATGATATAATAGATTGTCTTTAACAACCTTTACATCTGATTTGGTGGGTATGAACAACAGTGTAAAGGGGTAGAAGGTATCCACAGGCCCTTTGATGAGTTGGATGTACTAGTAAGATGATTATCTTTATGTAATAGAGGACTGGAATGTGGAAAACCTGGGCCTCTAGTTTCTAGAGGTTCTAACTGGTGTCTCATCCTGCCTGGCCCAGACATGAGGGAACAGTAGCGACCAACCACAGTCCTTTTGGCTGCTGCTGTCAAGGCACAATGCCTGCTATGGCTCAGCTTTGTTTCCTTCCCCTTGGCCCCAGAGTCTTGAGTTCATGTTGATCTCCTTTTACAAAACACAACTAAACATGAACCTTATTCTCAGTGGAGAGATGATGTGGTCTGCCACCTTATCCATCCCTCAGCTTCTGGCCAAAGGAGAACCACTGTTGCTCTGTTGAACTTATCTGAGACTTTTTATGTTAACCTCTATGCAGAGAATTGCAAAAGAAGGCAGTGGTTTCAAAGAGACTCAGCCTAGGCCTCAACTTCTCCTGGCTTGGAGCAATGGTTTTTTACCCTAGGCTTCAGATAATAACCACCTGGGCAGTTTCTAAAAATCACCAATACTTGAGTCCCACTCCAGAGCAGTTAACTTAGACCCTCTGGGGGGTACAGCCTAGCGACTGGTTGCTTAACAAGAGTTTCCATAATGATTTTAACTGTGCAACTGGCTGAGAAGCCCTGGCCCAGAGCAACAGTGCAGTCTCCATGTGGATCTCCCCTGAGTGTCCATAATCACCCCTAGCATGGTAAGAAGAGGTAGTCCAGAAACGTTAACCTGTAGACAGTATCTTTTTTTAAAAGGGTATTCCTAGTCCTGGCCTGCCTAGAAGTCACAGAAATCCCCCTGCCTCTGCCTCCTGAGGGATGGGACTAAAGGTGGGTGCCATCACACCAGCTCAAGGTAGTATCTGAAGGCCTGTTGAAGATCAGAGGGTAGGAAGATCTCTGGGTCAGGAAATCAATAGGAAAAACATAACCGGTATGAGCAGTGAGCTAATGTTACAGAAGAATGTCTCAAATTTTTTAGGATAAGGGCTCTGGGTGTGGTTAGTGACAGGTGGGAACATGGGAGATGACTTGTTACAGAGGATGCAGCATTTTACTTCCTGTTGTGACCCAGTTAATACTTTTTTTTTTTTTTTTTTTTTTTTAATCTTGCTTGATGATTCATGATCTTTTTGAGACAGGGTCTCCCTCTGGCTCTGGCTGTCTGGAACTCTGTAGAGATCCGCCTGCCTCTGCCTCCCAAGTGCTAGGGTGACTTTCAGATTTGCTTTTCAGATAAGAACCTCTCTGGCTCCTGACCTGGCCCCAGCTGGAGAAGGCCCATTCCACACAGAGCTGCTGGTTGCAGGCCTGGGTATCCACAGGTTGTTTGGCCAGTTGGGAACACATGTCATTGGACACAGGGGTAGAGATTCCAGAGGCTTTCAGCTTCTGACAGGTCACCCGGCGGGTCTGGATGCCTCCACCACAGCTCCGGGTACAGGCCGACCAGGAAGTCACCATCCACCTGAGGACAGGAAGCAGTGTGAGGGCAGCCTCAGAGAGCAAGGCTTGGGGGAAGGAGCCATACATGTCCCTGTCACCATGCAAGTGTCCATCTGAGGGCCACTTTCCCAAGACTTACTTGGGAAAATGAGGTGATCATGCTAAGTCTTTGGAACCTGTGACTATGAGCTTATTTTGTTTGTTTTTGAGACAAGATCTCTCTATGAAGCCCAGGCTGGCTTTGAACTTGTGATGCTCCTGTCTCTTCAGGATATATTATACACGTACCATAGTTAGGATTTGAAATGAGACTACATAGGTAGGCCCTACAAGCCCTTATCAGAGAAAGGCAGTGGTAGCAGTGTGACCAGGGGACAGGGCTGCATCCACAAGCTGCTGACTGTCAGAGACAATGGGGTAGGAGTGGCAAGGAGCAGATTCTCCCCTAAGGCGCGGCCCCGCTGACACCCTTTACACAGGGCACCCTGCTGACACCCTTAACACTGGGCACGGCCCCGCCGACACCCTTTACAAGGGGCTTGGGGCGCAGCCCCGCCGACACCCTTTACACGGGGCGCGGTCCTGCCGACACCCTTTACATGGGGCACGGTCCCGCTGACACCCTTTACACGGGGCGTGGCCCCACTGACACCCTGAATTTTGATTTCTGGCCTTAAAAATGGTGTCTGAAGATGCTGTTTGGGCTAATCTATTATTGCAGCCCTAGGAAATTGATACAAATGGCGCACTGACTAGAAAGAGCATTTGAGGGTTGGTTGCTTTAAGTTGCCCCTATGCGCTGAAGCTGCAGATAGACTGCTCCTTTAGTGGGTAACACCAAACTGCAGAGTGGTAGAAAAGGACCATTGGCTAGGAAAGTCACATCCAGACCTCTGTTACCTCTTGACCTAGGAGGCGATTGGAGTCTCAGTGAGGTCAAACTTTGTCTGGTAATACTTTGCTCACATTAACCCTTGTCCATTTGATATGCTTAATCTTTCAGAAATATACAAATATTCATTTAGATTTCTGGGGCAATTTTCCACCTTTGTGAATCAGTCCAGCAGTCTTCTAGGTCTTAGAGGACTTCATCCCATTCTCAGAATGTTATGGACCAACTATAATTTGAGTCCTTAGAAGTGAAGAGGAAGAAAATTCTGGCCAATGAGCTTTTTTTTCATAAAGCCACACTATAATCTGGAAACAATGTAACGTCCATACACAAGCATGCAAGAGTGCACTTTGCACCTGCACACCCAGGGATAGTTCCTAGAGTAAGGAGATAGCGAAGGAAAAGCAATGTGAAGAGGCACGGCGCCCTTCAGTCAATTCTACGAGATCCAGGAAAAATCCACTGGTTTTATTACCTTGGGTACGGGACTAGAATTGTCTTAACATGAAAAGTTGAAACAGATACCTGGGCCAAAAGCAGACTTTCCTAGTTCTTCTTAGAAAGATGGTGTGAGCAATACTTGTGTATGCACAAACAGAGATACTAATGTGTCCTCAGAATCTGGCAGGAATATCAGTCAAAGGTAAGCCTATGGCTACTTGCTGGCCTTCAGGAGAGGCGCATGGCAATAGGGGGGCAGATTCTTCCTTGCATCAGAATCTATGATGCATTTAGTTTATGGCCATTTCTCTACTCCTTTGGCCTGGAGAAAGATGACTGCATGTAGATTGTTAGCCCAGAGGAGCAGGCTACTTAGGAAGCAGGATGAGGTGTTTTAAAGCCTCTGGAGGTGTTGAAACCAAAGAAGAGATGGCCATTATTATTTCATTTGCAGAAGTAAATTAGGCTGATTAACTCTGACCATCACCAAATCAAATCACAAGATTCCTGGCATGTGAAGGATCTCTTCTTCATTCCACACAGCTTGGGAAGGGCAGTCTTCCAGCCCCTACATCCCTGGTGACTGTCAGGCCTGCATTTCAATCAACTTTTACTTCTACTTCTACATTACGTACATTTCCATGATATTTTTAGGAGCTGGGGTAGGGGTTTTGAGAAACGAGAGGTATGGGCTATGTTACTGTTCAGGAAGGGTATAAAAGGACATTAATCATTCCCGTGGAAACCTTCCCGTCAGCAAGTCAAACTGCCGATATTAATGAGCATGTTTCATATTTCCTGGAGTCTCTCCTGGTCTCGGCTGCTCCCTGTGACTCAGCTGGCAAAACACAAAGTGGTTGCCTGAGCAGTATAGAAAGGTCCTAGAGATAGGTTGTAAAGGGGCATTTTAGGGCCTAGCCAAGGTGCCCCAGGAACAGAGCACCATACTGGTGCCAACTCTAACCCCATCCACTAGCTACTGCCTGAAGGCTTGGGGCCCGAGATACATATATACAAGTGGCAGAGATGGTGGCTCAATAAACACTTCAAATGTAGAGAATGTCTGGAATTAAGGCAGCTGTAGGAAAGAGGAGATTCATTCCAACTTTACTGAGATGCAACTACTTGTAGAAAAGATAAGGTTTCCCTATGTAAATCAGAGTTCCATCTTTGTTCCTTCGACATTTTAATGTAAAGTGCTTTTTAAACAAACACCACTGAGGGTCAGGTTATTAGCACCTTTGGCTGACCTTGGGATTTACTTGTAGACTCTGTCCGGACTCAGGAAACCATTAGATGGCTGAAAAGTGAGGGGAAGATGCAGTGCTGGGAGAGGAGGCCCATTTTGAGGATTGTGGGCCGCGCATCCCATCTCTTCCTACAAGGTGCCAGACAAGGTCTGACTTTCAATTAGTGAGGGCCAGTGGTTGGGGTGGGAGGGTACACTTACCGAGAAGGACAGTCTCTCCGGTTACAAGGAATGGACTGCACAGCAGGGCGAGGTTTTCCTGCACAGTGCTCAGGGGTGACCTCCGTGTTGTTTAGCAAACATCTGAGGTGGGGCTGATGAACCCCTCTATTACCACAAGATGCTGAGCAGGCCACCAGTCTGTCCACAGACCACCAGTAATCTGACAGTGGAGGAAGATCAGAGAGGAAGAGGAAAGAGTGTTACTGTCCACTCTTCAGTCCTTCTGGGCTGGGGAGGGGGAAGGTAGATGTGCAAACTGTGGGAGGAGTCATCTTAAGCTAGCCTCTGCCTCGGGTGCGCCACGCTCCAACCTACTTAGGTAAATCCAGTGATCTCCAGGAGCCTTGGTTACCTCATACAGAAAATAACTACAGTGGCTCTCAGCTCCTGAATTTATGTGAGAAGTGGGTAAAAGGAAGGAAAGGCCCAGCTCAGTACCTGGCGCACACAATATTTAATCAGCAGCCATGGCTCTTATCATTTTTAAACATACTTGCTAAAGTATTTTTTTTCTTACTGGTTCTCCCAGAAAGTGATTTTATTTTTCTACAGAGATATAAATATATCAAAGTACTTAATCATATATTTAAAAGTGTGGATTTGAGTTGGATTTTGCAAATGTTACAAAACACAGTCTATCCAGAGGTTCTCATTTACATAAGACAATGACGTGCATGAAAAAGCTCAGGTCTTAGGTTTTTCTGTTTGGGGATCTGGGACCCACAGAGAGAAAGCCGTTAAAATAAATGTGGTAAATTTGGGGTGGCATCTGCAAGTGCTCACGTGAAGCACAATTTGCTGAAAGGCACAGGGTTCAGGTTCCCAGCAGAGGCTAGCTGGCTGGTGAGAGACTGGGATGTTGCTTTTCCTATCTGGAGAGCCAAATGGCAAGGGAGGCGGATCAGGAGGAAAACCTGTGTGCTTAGAAAAATCTCCCTCCTTTTATGCAGTGTTGGCAAAAATGCCATGTTTCTCTGCCGAATCCTCAGTTCTGGAATACATTCCATAGTATTTTTCATCTCTTAAGAGAATCGCACAGACCAGTTTCTATCAAGAGCCGTTGTGCACTTCCGGCCTGCTGCCTTCTGCTTGTTGGTGTCCCTGGCTGGCTGGTGAAGGCCAGGCCCTACCTCTGTATGCGCCGACCCACTGGTATTCCTGGAAGGCTCATGCCTGAGCCATAAAGCCTTCTCTGTCTGTTCTTTGCCAGGATAAGAGGAAAGGTGCCTGGAAAGTCTTTTTGGCTGAACACTCTGGAATGTTAGCCCTGCGGTGCACAAAGCCCCAGCTCTCCAGGCAGAGGCAGTGATTAAACTGGTTAGACCAACACCTGCTCTTTAAAGCAAAGCAACAGAGAAGACACAGATTTTTAAAATGGGCAGTGTGCATCATCTTTCCTAGTTAAACCAGCTTAATGGAAACACATGTAACTCTGTTGAACAGTGATGCTCCCTTGGTCCTGAGCAATGGCAGCGCTATGAACTCAGATGAGGGCAGCACTGACTTTGGCAGGGTCTGCTAGGATGGATCTTGGTGGCTCTGCTGAAGGCAGTGTTGACAGAAGTAGGGTTTGGCTCTACAGAAACCAGACTGGAAAGCACTATGTTCTACCAGAGAACCTGGTTCCCAGGTGGCCTCTCCTAGACCAAAAATAAGTCTGATACCTAAATAAAACCTAGAGATTTCTTACCTTGGATCACCAAAGACACCTTCTGTGTGAGTGAGCCCACCTCGTTCTGAGCCAGGCAGCTGAATTCTCCTTGAGCTTCTACACTGAGATTGGTGACCTGAAGGATCTGTCCAGCTGCCAAGATGTGGTATGTCAGTCCTGCTGCAGCAGCAACTGGTTGGCTCTGATGGAACCAGGTGATATTGGGGGTGGGATGACCTTTGATGGGACAGCCTATAAGAAGAGAGAAGTCACTCATTGGTACAACCCAAAGAACTTCCTGGTGAGCTTTTGAGTGCTTCCTCATGACAGGGCCTTACCAATGGTCTTTTTATTATGCTGGCCATTCCCAAACAAACAGGAGGTATTTTTTTTTACTCCCTGGGCTTCTAGGAGGGTTACTATTCTTCACTTGGCTAAATAAAAAGGCTTGAGGAACACAAAATGATTATTTATGCCTCTACAATAAATTGTTTTAAAAATATTTTATTTATTTACTTAAAATTTTTATTTTTTATTGAGCTTTTGTATATTTCATTCAATCTTTCCCAATCAAATTTAGAGCTTTTTTGCCATCCATGCCTCCCCCCGCCCCCTACCCCCCCACCAGAGCTCATGCATTCTGCCAGACATGTTAAGACCTATCTTGCATCTTTTTCTTAGTCTAAGTTTCAGTCAGATCTTTGAACAAGTCTTTTGTTGTTGTTGTTCCCTTTAATTTTATATTACTCCAAAATATGCATATATATGCTCCACAAATATACCCAAATGACAGAGTATATAAGAATTTGGTGCTAGGATCCACAAATGAGGGACACCATATGTCGTTTGTTTTCCTGTGACTGTGTTAGTTCACTTAGCATAATGGGTTCTAGTTCCATCAATTTACCTACAAAGTTCATGATGTCGTCTATCTTTACTGCTGCATAGATTGTGTAAATGTACCACATTTTCTCTATCCACTCATCAGTTGAGGGACAATTGGGTTGACTCCAGCTCTTTGCTATTGTGAAAAGAGCTACAATAATCATGGTTGTGCAGGTATCTCGGTATCTCTGCAATAGGATGAATCTTTGGGGTATATACCCAGGAATGGTATGACTGGGTCAAGTGGTAGGTTCATTTGGAGTCTTTTAAGAGTTCTTTACACTGCTTTCCATAGGAGTTGCATGAGTTTGCAATCCCACCAACAGTAGATGAATGTTCCCCTTTCCCCACAACCTCTCTAGTATTGGTATCATTTGTTAGTTCTACTCCAGACTTACTGGGGTAAGATGAAATATTTTTTTCTGGTGTTTTTGAGATAGGGTCTCCCTTTAGTCCCAGCTGGCCTGGACACCCTATGTAGATCAGGCTGGCCTTGAACACAGAGATCTGCCTGCCTCTGCCTCCTGAGTGCTGGGATTAAAGGTGTGTAACACTATGCCCAGTTAAAATGAAATCTTAAACTGGTTTTAATTTGCATTTCCTTAATTATTAGTGATGTTAAACACTTTTTAAGATGTTTCTCAGCCATTGAACACTCATCAAATCAAAAGGAAAGAATGGAAAAAAGCCTCGGAAGCAGAATGGAAGAAGCAGAAAAAAGAATATCAGACCTAGAAGATAACACAGAACAACTAAAAAGCTCAAGTAAAGACTATGAAAATTTTAAAAATACACAAGAGTGGAACAAACAGGAAATGTGGGACACTATGAAAAGATCAAACCTCTGCATCATAGGGATAGAGGAAGGAGAAGAATCCCAAGAGAATGGTATTGATCAGATCTCATCAACAGAATAATAGATGAAAATCCCCCCCCAAAAAAGACAAACCCATACAAATACAAGAAGCACATAGAACACCAAATAGACTAGAACAGAAAAGAAACTCCCCTCACCACAGCATAATTAAAACGCTAGATGCCCAAAACAAAGACAAAATTCTGAAAGCCACAAGAGAAAAACAACAAGTTACATATAAGGGGAAACCTATCAGAATTACAGATGACTTTTCAGTGCAAACTATGAAAGCAGGAAGAACGTAGACCAAAGCATTCCCACTGCTAAATGACCATAAATGCCAACCCAGGTTACTATACCCAGCAAAAATGTCAATTCTAGTTGAAGGAAAGAGAAAAATCTTCCATAACATAAATGAGATGATAGAATACATGTCAGGAAAATCAACCCTTCAGAGAATACTTGAAGCAATTCAAAGGACAGAGGAGAGGAGCAACTACCCCCAGGTACCTTGAAAGAGAAATTAATAAAAGCAGAACTGCGGAAGTAGAAACCTGGACCAAAACTGCAAATGGATGAGAAGGCAAAAGGAAGGAACACACATCTCCAATTATAACCTTAAATATTAATGGACTAAACTCCCCAATCAAAAGACATAGACTGGGAGAATGGATGAGGAAACAGAATCATTGACATGCTGTCTACAAGAAACCCATCTCACCCTCAAGGACAGGCACCAACTTAAAGTGAAAGCATGAAAAAAATATCCTAAGCAAATGGTACCAAAAAGAAAGCAGGAGTTACTATTTTAATATCAGACAAAATAAATTTAAAAGTAGAAGCAATTAGAAGAGATGAAGAGGGCCATTACATCCTTATCAAAGGGAAAATTAACCACAAAGACTTCACAATCATGAATATATATGCACCAAACTCCTGTGCACCAATTTTTATAAACACAACTCTACAGGCCATCAAGGCACGGATTAATCCCAGAACACTCATAGTAGGGGACTTCAATACCCCACTGAGTCCTTTGGACAGATCAACAGGACAAAGAATAAACAGAGAGACATCTGAACTGAACTATACAATACAGCAAATGGACATCACAGACATCTTCTGAATATTTGACCCAAGTACCAGAGAATATACTTTCTACTCAGGCACCCCACAGAACATTCTCCAAAATTGACCACATACTTGGACACAGAAAAAAACCTCAACAAATACAAAAAAATTGAAATAATTTCATGCATTCTAGCAGACCATAGTGCATTAAAGCTCAACATCAACACCAGGATAAACTCTGTTACCTACATGAACACTTGGAGACTAAACAAAACACTCCTGAATAATGAATGGGTCAAGGAGGAAACAAAGAAAGAAATAAACTCATTTTTGGAACTAAATGACAATAAGAGTACAACACAACAAAATCTATGGGACACTTTAAAAGCAGTCCGAAGAGGGAAGTTTATAGCCCTGGGTGCCTACATTAAAAAAACAGAACACAAATAAATGAGCTAACACTGCAGCTAAAAACACTTGAAAGACAATAACAAATGAACTGTAAACACAACAGACAGGAAGAAATTGTAAAAATTAGAGCAGAAATCAATGAAATAGAAACAAAGAAAACAATACGAAAAAAAATCAATGAACCCAAAAGCTGGTTCTTTGAAAGAATAAACAAGATAGACAGACCTCTAGTCCAGTTAACCAAAAGAAAGAGCAACTCCAAATCAATAGAATTCACGATGAAAGGGGAATATCACAACAGACAATGAAAGGATCCAGACAATCATACAGGAATACTTCAAAAACCTATACTGTACTAAATTTGAAAACCCAAGAGAGATAGATGAATATCTGCAATCTGGGGAATCACCATAGCTAAATCAAAAAGAGACTGACAGCTTAGACAGACCCATAATATATGAAGAAATTGAAAATGTAATGAGACCTCCCAACTAAAAAAAGTCCAGGCAAGGATGGTTTCACGGCAGAATTCTTTTTTTTTTTTTTTTCACGGCAGAATTCTATAAAACATTTAAAGAGGACTTATGACCATCACCATCATTATTCAAACTGTTCAGAAGGATACAAGCAGAGGGAAATCTCCCAAATTCCTTCTATGAAGCCAGCATCACTCTAATACCAAAACCAGGCAAGGATGCAACCAAAAAAGAAAACTACTAATCTCATTAATGAACTCAGATGCAAAAATCCTCAACAAAATACTTGCAAACCATATACAGACCCACATCAAAAACATCATTCACCATGATCAAGTTGGATTCATACCAGAGATGCAGGGATGGTTCAACATATGAAAATCAATAAATATCATAAAACACATAAATGGACTGAAGGACAAAAACCACAGGATCATCTCAATAGATACAGAAAAAGCCTTCAACAAAATATAGCCTCATAATAAAGTACCTGAGGGAATTGGACTGGAAGGATCATTCCTCAACATAATCAAAGCCATATACAAGAAACCCACAGCCAGCATCATCCTAAATGGAGAAAAGTTAGAAGAATTTCCCATAAAGGTAGGAACCCGGCAAGGCTGCCCCCTGTCACCACTCCTCTTCAATATAGTGCTTGAAACACTGGCTAGGGCAATAAGGCAAGAAAAGGAAATTAAAGAAATACTAATTAGAAAAGAGGAAGGCAAACTATCCCTTTTTGCAGACCATATGCTATTTTACATAAGGGATGCTAAAAACTCCAGAAAACTAGAAATGATTAAGAGTTTCAGTAAAGTGGCAGGACACAAAATTAACCTAGAAAAATCAGTAGCCTTTCTTTACACCAACAACAAGCACCTGAAGAAGGAATACAAGGAGACCTTTCCAATCACAGTAGCCTCAAAAACAATAAGATACCTAGGAACAAATCTTCCCAAAGACATCAAAGATCTCTACAACAAAAATTACAAACTCTTGAAGGAGATTGAAGAAGACATCAGAAGATGGAAAGATCTCCCATGCTCATGGATTGGGAAAATTAATATAGTAAAAATGTCCATTCTACCCAAACTCTTGTACAGATTCAATGCAATTTCAATTAAAATCCTGAAGACATTCTTCACAGGCTTGGAAAAAAATTCTTAAATTCATGTGAAAAAACAAAGACCCTGAATAGCCAAAGCAATACTGAGTGAAAAGAGCAACGCAGGGGGATTTCTATACCAGACTTCAAACTATATTATAGGTCTACAGTCATAAAAACAGCCTGGTACTGGCACAAAACAGACCTGTAGACCAATTTAACAAAACTGAAGATCCAAACCTGAGCACATACAATTTCAGCCACCTCATTTTTGACAAGGGGGCCAAAAAGAATTCAATGGAGGAAAGACAGCTTCTTCATCAAGTGGTGTTGGCAAAACTGGATCACTACTTGTAGAAGAATAAAATTAAACCCCTACCTCTCACCCTGTACCAAAACAACTCCAAATGGATCAAAGGCCTTAATGTGAAACCCAAAACTCTGAAGTGATAGAATTTTCTTCAGTTGGCAGCAACTTACAAGACAGGGGCTGGAGAGATGGCCTAGCGGTTAAGAGCACCGACCGCTCTTGCAGAGGACCCGGGTTCGATCCCCAGCACCCACATGGCTGCCAAGAACCATCTGAAACTCCAATTCCAGGAGAACTCCAGTTCCAGGGGAATCCGAGACCGTCTTCTGACCTCCGCGGCATTGCACGACACGGGTGTACAGACTTGCATGCAGACAGTACATTCATACACATACAGAAATAAATAAAAATAAAAAAATTTTAAAAAACAAGATGTAGGCATAGGAAAAGACTTTCTAAATCAGACAGCAGTTGCACAGAAAATAAGGTCGACAACTGTTTTGAGTTATTAAACTCAAAAGTTTCTGTACAGCAAAAAAAAAAAAAAAATGAGGGAAGTGAAGAGAAAACCCACAGAGTGGGAGGAAACCTTCACTGCTGATACATCTGACAGAGCATTAACTTCCAGAATATATAAACTACTCAAAAAACAAAGAAGTAAGAAAACAAATGACTCACTCAAAAGATGGAGTAAAGAGTTAAACAGAGACTTCACAAGTGAGGAAATAGAGATGGCTGAGAAACATTTTAAAAAGTATTCAACATTGCTAATAATTAAGGAAATGCAAATTAAAACCACTTTAAGATATCATCTCACTCCAATAAGGCTGACTGGGATCAAGGAAACAAATGATACCAAATACTGGAGAGGGTGTGGGGAAAGGGGAACACTCATCCACTGCTGGTGGGAATGCAAACTTGAACAACCACTATGGAAAGCAGTGTGGAGAACCCTTAAAAGACTCAAAATGCGCCTACTACCTGACCCGGCAATACCACCTCTGGTTATATTTCCACCAGACTCTTCCTACTGCAGAGATACATGCACAGCCATGTTTATTGCAGCTCTCTTCACAATAGCAAAGAACTGGAACCAACTCAAGTGGCCCTCAACCAAAGAGTGGATAGAGAAAATGTGGTACATCTACACAATGGAGTTCTATGCAGCGGTAAAGAAAGATGACATTGGGCTGGAGAGATGGCCTAGCGGTTAAGAGTGCCAACTGCTCTTGCAGAGGACTTGGGTTTGATTCCCAGCACCCACATGGCGGCTGAGAACTGTCTTTAACTCCAGTTCTAGGGGAATCCGACACCCTCTTCTGACCTCTGTGGTGTCACACACATGGGTATACAAACCTACATGCAAACAGTACATTCACACACATAAAAAAATAAATAAAAATTAAAAAAAAGAAAAAAAAAAGAAAGATGACATGAAATTTGCAGGTAAATGGATGGAAATAGGAGATTTTTTTTTTTTTTTTTTGGTCTTTTTGAGCTGTAGCTCTAGCTGTCCTGGAACTCTGTGTAGACCAGGCTAGTCTTGAACTCACAAAGATCCACCTGCCTCTGCCTCCCAAGTAATAGGATTAAAGGTGTGTGCCGCCACGTCCAGCTGGAACTAGAAGATTTTATGCTAAGTGAAGTAACATAGTCCTAGAAAAACAAAAGATGAATGGTATCCCTTATCTGTGGATGCTAGTGCCAAGTACCTAGTTGTAAGGCAAACTGAGCAACACATTAATGTTATATTCCTCCTGATCTGAAAACAACCGTGCTCTTATATTGTGAATCCCTAGACAGGTTCTAGAACTAACCTACCATTTATTTTCAGACCTTGCATGTTTGGTATATGATGGAGGAGGGTATCTATGCATCATTTAGAGAAATATAAAATTAAAATGGAAAAATGCAAATCAAGAAATATGATATGGAAATAACATACAGTTTGTTTTCAAAAGATATAATTTTATTATAGGTACAATGTAACAGGTTGGTGTAACAGCCTTTCTGGGTGCTTAACAACCATACTTAATGCCCATACCAGTTTGGCCGAGGGACCTAAGGGATAACTTTGTTCCTTGCCCTCAGAGGTCAACCAAGTCTTAGGGGACTATGCATGAGGGCATCTCTTGAAATGTCCTACAAATGTGGGTCACCAGTCTTCCTGTGTGGGGAGGTCTTGGAGATCCACTAATGGGACTTCAGCCAGTGTCCAGTCTATAAAGAGGAAAGTCTGCTCATGTTTCAGAAAAGGAAGCCTGGTCTAGCAAGACCTGATTCTGTCCTCGAGTGGATGGAACTGGTAAATGAAAAACTGAAAGGAGCTAGGGACTCCCCCCCTCCCCCCCAAAAACCCCCCAAGAGACCCCTGAGGACCAGATCCTCAAGTGACTTTAAGAAAACAAAAACCTTGGTTAATCTGGGCTAACTGTGTGGCCTAAAGCATCCAAAAGGAAAGTAAAACCAGAGATAAATAATCAGTAAGACTAGGGAAATTGTACTTCAGACATAGAACTTGAGATCTTAGTAAAAAGACAAAAAGAAAAAAGAGCACTGTTGTTTTGCCCGTCTTCAATTCTTACTGGCAAGTGCATTAAGTCTGTGGCTGCCACTGCTTTTGCCACTCTTCAAACACATGAGACACAGTTTTCTAACCTTCCAATATGGACTGAAGACTCATGTCTCTCCAAGAATCCTCCAAACCTTCAATGCCAGATGGGGACTACTGAGATACCCAGCCTGTGGACTAAGCAGCTAAGGGGATTTCAGCCTCATCAGAGTATACACTGCCATTGTTGGACTACCTGAGGTATATCATGGAGGCCAGTACAGGGGGATCAAGACAGGACGTGTGTTTACTGGACTTCATTTGGGGGACCATGGGAAGGAAAGACACCAGTGTGGAGCACAAGGGCAGGATTGATGGTTGTTTGGGCTTGCCAAGGAGGAACCTTCAAGCACTTCCTTAGGGAAAACAAGACATCTTTTAGCAAAATATCCTGCAATTCAGGTGATATGGGTATATATGTATGTATATATTTATGTATATGTATATATATATATATAACTATGTATATATATTGAAGCAATACAAGTTAGAACAACAACAACAACCAAAGAACTGGAAAAAAACTCTGGAAGGTCTCAGAAAAAGATGCAAGACATGTATGGCAGAGTGCAGGTGGGGTGGGGTGCATGGAAAGGGAAGTGACTCTAAATTTGATTGAAAAATGATGTATGATTTATGGAAAATTTTAATAACAAAAAATAAATTAAAAAATAAAAAATAAAATATACCAATAAAAGTAATTGAGAAGGGATGGTGGGATCAGTGGGTAGAAGCACAAATGGAAAAAGAATGGCAGAATGGTGTTTCATGAAGCTGAGTAATGAGGGCATGAGAATTCATGTACCTTTTTCTTTACTTTGTATGTGAAATTATAATTCATAATAAAACCATGTTTACATTATTTAATTCATCCATTTTCAAGACTGACTCAGCATCTAGATAACTGCTTTTTCTTTTAAAAAAATTTTTTTTTATTAATTTTATTTATTTCTATATGTGTATGAATGTACTGTCTGCATGCAAGTCTGTGCACCTGTGTCGTGCAATGCCGCGGTGGTCAGAAGAGGGTGTCGGATTCCCCTGGAACTGGAGTTCTCCTGGAACTGGAGTTTCAGACGGTTCTAGGCCGCCATGTGGGTGCTGGGGATCGAACCCGGGTCCTCTGCAAGTGGTCGGCGCTCTTAACCGCTAGGCCATCTCTCCAGCCCCGATAACTGCTTTTTCTATAGTCTATTTATTCAACTTTGTTTTGTTTCTATAAGATTTTTAACAAGCTAAAAATAATTGCTGGCCCAGTCTATTATTTGTAAATGTTTCCTAAATGTTTTATAGGCTATTCAATTTAAAAATTCTTGTTGGCTTGCTTTCGTTCATTCAGCTCTGTTGAAGACAATTGCACCTTTGCCACCCTTGATTCTGAGAATTTTGACTTGGCTGCTTTCCAGGAAGAAACTGATGGGGAACCCCTTCTATTGTTCCCTCTGATGGGAAACCCCTTCTATTTGTTCCCTCCTTCTCATAGCAAATGAGCTCCTGATAAACCACTGCTTGGATCAGAGGCCTTCTCAGCTTCTCTTGCGACAAGAGCTGGAACAAGTAGTTCCATTTGGGGAAATGAGAGTCTACTTCATGGAACAAGTGCTGCTCCCTCTCTCCACCTTCCTGATGAGGATATCCAGCCATCTGGCTTGGCAGAAAAGGGCAATAACACTGTAGGGATGCCAGAAACACACAAGTTTGAAGAAAGTTTACCCCTGAGCCTAGCTGGCATATTATGTTGCTAGACCAGGCCTGGAACATCTTTCTCTAGACCAGGACTCAAAACAGGAATGCCCTTTTATGTTCTTTAAGATCTGGTCTTTGTTATAGGATGTCGAATGTATATATATTTTTTGATCTTTTTGAAACTGGGTCTCCCTGTAGCTCTGACTGTCCTGAAACTCGCTATGTAGACCAGGCTGGCTTTGAACTCACAGAGATCCGCCTGCCTCTGCCTTCCAAGTGCTAAGATTAAAGGCATCCCCCACTGCACCATACCGGCTCTGAACGTGTGTCTTAACTACGGTACTCCTAAAATACCCTGTGCTCCTGAGGCCATGTCTATTTGCTGCATATGTTCATGGTATTTCCTTTATGCCAGGACAGTGACCAGAGAGAATGCACTTCTAATATGTGGGATCGCTCATCTTGACTTGAAAGTTCTCTTACGAAAGTTCACCTTTGGTGTACTTTTCAAAAAGAAATACCAAACACACAAAATCTAACCAGAGTAAATGAAGAAAATTTCCAGGTCATCTAGCTATTCAATTGTTGATTTGTCTTCAATGCTTCTGACTGGACACAGTTATCTCCTCAAAACTTCCTTTGTACTCAGAAGTGGTATTCTTAGAGCACATGTATTACAAGCTCCTGTGATTTTATGTTATGTATTTATGTATGTGTCTTGTGTGTACTGTGGTCTCTGAGGATCACTGGCAGCAAGAGTCAAAGTAAGGATCTAATATGAATTCCCTCTGTGTATGTTATCCATGTTTCATTGCTAATGAGAAAACCTGGCTTGTAATGGGGTTCCCTTCTGTCACAGACATTTCTCATTTATTAAAGCAAAAGACAGATCATTTTGTTTAAGCCAAGCAATCTCGAGTGTGCCATTTACCAGGACACCCAAAACAGTGTGCTAACATATTCCACACCTCCAAAGAGGTCAAATAGTAATTTCTCCCCCAAATCCTGATTTTTACTTTGGTGAGGAAGTTAGTGTTTAATGAAGCGTATATAAATGGGGGCGGGCATCTCTTTTTTCTGTATTCTTATCGGCCCCATAAATGCCAACCTTTTCCATCTTCCAAATCCCGGTGCCTTTTCTCAGGAAATGGAAAATTAGAGGGACTGATGTGCTCACTCCTCAGAACTCAGCTATTAAGGAGTTTGAGCTGTTAGGGGGCTGAGGAGGAAGCAGTGCTTGGGAAGGCTGCCTAGCTGATGAGAGTCCTGGCAGAGAAAGCTCCCTCTTTTGGCCCTTCTTAACCAAAGAAGGAAAATACCACTTTTAGGCTTCCATTCCTGGGTCCACTGTAGTTCTGAACTGATCTAAAGCCAGGCAGGATCCACATGAGTGAGGTTTGCTCTCCCTAGGTTTTAAAAATATTATTTATTATTTTAATTTTATGTGTATTGCCTGAATGTATGTGAGTGCACCCATGTTGTGGAATGCTCACAGAGGTCAGAAGAGGGCATAAGATCCCCTGGAACTGGAGTTATGAATGGTTGTTAGCTCCTTTATGGGTGCTGGGTATTGAACCTGGGTCCTCTGCAAGAGTAGTCAGTGCTCTAAGCTGCTGAGCCAATTCTTCAGCCCATGTTCTCCCTAGTCTTATCATCATCATCATCATCATCATTATCATCATCTCTTCTTTCTCTCCCTCTTCCTCCTTCAACACATTGACTATAGAGTTATAAATGTTTATAGTGAGAAAAATGTACCAAGTAAAAGTTATATAACAAATTTCCCCTTATTTGTGATTCTTCTTTCCTTAAATGTAGGCAAAACCATGGTTCCTAATGGCTGCAAAATCCCTGTGCACTGATGGAAAGCAGGAAGAGGCCAGTGTTTGCATTTAGGGAGCATGTGCCAGATCAAGAAATCCTACATCATACTATTTGCCCCAAACATGGCAGAGTCAGTGGGCTCCAGTGAGCCCAGAGCTCAGTCCAGCTGATTTCTCTGATTCCATTAAGTTTTCCTCATTTTCTTTACATTCATGTCCTGATTTTGCATTAGTTTCTGCTAATATAATATAATAGCTTGGCTCAGGGAAACAGCCCAGGCTTGGCAGGTAAGAAAGACGAAGGTAGAAAAAGTGGACAGCCTGGCAGCCCTGACATCTAGATTCCTTGCACCCTGTGTGGACAATGATAGGGCAGTGGGGTTCAGTTGCCTTAAAGGGACCTGTCTCCAAAGAGGCTCTAAACTCAGTGATCATTACACAGTGGGTTTTTGTTGTTGTTGTCTTTGAGGGCTGAAAAATCCCCATGATTTCTGGCAAGCAGTTTGTAGGCTTCTTTGTAGGTCAAGTCAAGCCAACTCAGATTTGTCATCTGTCTGTCCCTAGAGTGAGCCACATCCTGAGTTCATTCTCATGAGCCTTAATGAGTGGAAGCAAGGTTTCTGAACATGTATTCTCCTTCTCCCTCTCTAGATAAAAAGCTCAAGAAAAGGTAGCTGAGCTTGATAATCAATTATTCAGAGCAAAAACTGAACCTAGCCTGAAGGGGCTCACAAGGAAGAAAGATCTGAAAACAGGAATATACTGTCCAAAGAAAGAAAGGAAAAAAAGCAGTACTCTTGAAATTTTCACTTATTTCACCGCTATCTGAAGGAAAGGAAAGCTGAGACAGATTAGGACATGCTGTGTAAAAATATTAAAGGCGTGGTATTATTACTTCATGAGCTGGCTCCAGGCCGGTCAGCATTTTCATTATAATCCTGTATTTTTCACGGAGTTAAAACTTACTATAAAAATGATGTGTGTTGGGATGAAACTTGGCACTTTGTGTAGTCAGTCTGGGAGTCCTTGCCTTAATTTAATTTTATAAAACTGGAAAACACTCCATACTTTAAAATTGACAGAGGCTTCTCCAGTCTGCCAGTGGTCTGGGCGGGTGTGCAGGACTCAGGCTAAGGCCATGGGGTGACCAAGAAAAGCGGGGACACTACTTCCTGGCCTCTGGTCCCTGCTCCTTTCAGCGTGGGTATCCCCTGAGCAATAGGCACCACCTAAAGCAGTGTAGCACGAGTGGGAACTGGCATCAGGTGGCGGGCTGAGAGAGATGATTAATTTATATTGGAAAAACTCAGTTCCTGACTCCCCATTTGTCAGCTGGACCCCAGAAGGCTATGGAAGAAGACAAGCAACTTTCACTCCGATTTCTGGGACCTCCCAATAAGCTGGTCAAGTAACCAGGCCAAGATTATTCCCATGTACATTTGCCCAAAGAAAACTAACTTTAAAACAGTCCTGGAAAAATGGAACTATACAAGCCATTTTCCATTCCCCAAATGTCTCTCTACCCCTAGGGCAAGCTTTGGGTTTCCATTGGTAGGGGTATAAAAATGTCTCCCATGCTCCTGGGCATCTGGTAAAAGAACTTGATATATTTCTCAGCATGAAAAGTAGCTCCATCCAGATTTATGACTTATTAAGGCTTTTCTGGGTATCTGCCCTTACGTATACCTTAGGACCTGATTATCCGCTTACAGGTAAGGAAAGTGAGATGCCCATATCTGACACGCAGGCACATGGTCTTGGCCATAAAAATAGGATTTCACTGTCTAAGGTAGCTGGTGAACAGCATACTTTTTCCAGGGTTGCTGAGTCTCCTTTCAACAGCAAAAACAACAATAGATATCCTCCTCCCTCTGGGGAAGGTGGGGAGGAGAAGGGAGAAGACAGGCTGAAGAAAATTCTTTCAATTTTTAAAATTCACAGTAAGTGTTGCTTGAGATTTAACTTGTCACTAATGGATAATACAAAGAATTCCCATGTCCTCTGCCAGTAGGCTCTTGGCATAAAGCTCACCTCTTAAAAACACACAAAAAACAGCTTCAACTTTCTGGGTTTATAGATCCCAGGTTGACTTTAGGCTGCTGGCAGGTGCCACCTGGCATGCAGGAGGGCAGGGCAGGGCAGGATGACCCCAGAGAGGCCTGCCTGCAGGCTCTGCATGGAGCCCAGGGAGTTTCCATCCACTGAGCCGACAGACGACTTTGCATGAATCCCTGAATGTGGATCACACAGGGCCACTCAACCCTGTCAGAGCCCCCCTCCCTATCTGTCGTTCCCAACAAGTCAGACTCTGTAAGGAAGGCCACCGAGGCTTCATGTTTGGTTAGAGAGGAATCATTTATCCAGGTCAATTTGAGTATTAATGAAGGTGCTCTGAAATGGAAATAGCAGTTTCAGGGTAAAAGCCATTGACCTAGACAGCATGCATCTCTCTTTTCCTGAGCAAAATAGCTGCGCTCACCCCCTCACTTCGGGCAATGGGGAGGCAGGCTAGAAAGTATCCAGATTAGGTTCAGGAGTAAACGCAAGCCGGGAGCCGCTCAGCCAAAATGCCTTCATGACCTCGGTCTAGGTTTGGCTCTGTGTATAAGCAAGTGCCTTTGCAAAAGAAATAAAAACCCACAGGCACAGACCAAAAAGGAGCCTTCCCCCACAGCTCTGTATACACCCCATTTCAGTTTGTTTCTGCTGAACCAAAGCCACAGAACAGCAGAGGAGATGAAGAATAGCTAATATTCATAGCAGGTATCCTGAGAGGCCTCACTGGGGTTCAGCTGCAGGGCACAGGAAGGAGCAACTGCTGACGAGGAATTCCAGAGTGCCGCGAAGGGGCGGGGCTGCTGGGGTAAAGTGAAGACCTTGGCTGAATTTATTATTCCCATATAAGCCTCCTGGGTCTTGAGGCTCCAGGAACTTCTCAACAAAGTAAAGAAAACAATAAACAATGTGAGTGAAGCGAATAAAGGGGAGAGTGAAGCAGGCTAGCTGGAGGAGGGATGAGAGCCACGTGGAGGCTCAGGGAGCCTGAGAAGAGAGCATCAACTGTGAGGCGGGCGTTGCTGGCGGGTGTTGCTGGGCAGTACAAACGATGCAAGTGATGGCTAGCCTTGGGCAGGCAAGCTCAAACAGTGTGCGGTTTCTCAGGGACCCATAGAGAAGTCCCCTGAAGAGGAGGTGAGGCAGCTACAGCCCATAATGGGATGGATGGATAGCAATGGGACAGCCATGTGAAGGGCAGACAGCAGCTGTCCAAATGCCTCATTGTTGTTTGCAATCTATATTTCTAGTGCTGCTTTAGTTTCTAATCCACTTTGGGTATGGTTTTAGGACCTACCATCGACTTTTATATTTCAGAAAGTCCCTTCGAGCATTTAGTGAGGTCCCAGAAGGCTTAGGGGACAGGTAGCATTGTTCAGATACACAGGATGAATTTTGGCCTTTAAAAAATATCACATGGATTTAGAGGCCCTAAAACCAATGTTGTCTCCTTAGGCAACCTGGGATTTGGGGGCAAGCTAGGCCTGGATAAGGCAAGCATAAGCAGTCCAGCTGTAAACAGGCAACCACTGGACTGAATTTGTTCTTTTGGGAGATTCCTATTCTCCTTAGCACTCACAACTGCAGGGATGAGTGCACATATTTGGAAAAGGTTATGTACCTGGTCTCTATGTAAATGATGACAGGAAGAACTAACGTTCTCACTGAGCTTCCCAAAGGCATTTTAAACATGGCAGAGAAGAGCTGGAGAGATGGCTCAGTGGTTAAGAGCAGTTACTGCTCTGGCAGAGGGCTGGATTCAGTTCCCAGCACGTACGCGGCAGCTAACAACTATCTGTAACTCCAGATCCAGGGGATTCGATATCCTCCTCTGGTCTCCATGACATTGCACACATGTGGGACATTTTTATACATGCAGGCAAAAAATACTAGTACATGTAAAACTAAAATAAGTAAAAAATTAAAAAAAAAAACATGGTAGAGAACTAGAACTCTAAAGATCCAGGCTTAGGCAGAGCAGGGCCACATGGTTGGGCAAAGAGTTATGCCTCAATTTAGTAAGCTTATTGGACACTTATTCTCCAGTTTAATATGTAGAATTAGCATTTTCTCTTAAATCTTCCTAAAGTCCCAATATGAGAAATATTAGAAAATATATAAAGTAAAACAACCCTTTCCCATAGCAATGATGTTTCCACCCCCAAATGCATTTTTGGATTGTGATGGTAGGGAAGGGCGAGGGGCAGAGTTCTGGAAGGAAAGCGTTCACAATAAGGTGTTCATACATTGCTATCTGACTCCTTGCTCTGTCAAAAGACTATAGTAAAACTGAGTAGTAGTAGATTTGTAGCATTGCTGGTAAGAAAGCCCAGAGCAGGATTTGGTGAACTTCTCTTGGGGAAGGGGTATTTTCAGCTGTGGGTTGTATGTTCTCTGTCCCTGCTGAACTTTGTGACTATAACTTGAAATCAGCTTCGGACAAAATATAAATGAATGGGTATAGCTGTGCCCAAATAAAGCTTTATTTCTAAAGAGGTGGCAGTTTAGAGCCAACCTCTAGTTTAGGATATGAAGTCATTCCAGTTTCTGTATTCTGAGAGCAAGTGGTCTTAGGAAAACTAGTAAATGCCCATGTAAGACATATTTTTACCTTCAAAGAAAACAGCCATTTTCACCAGAGAATGAATTTGATACTTACTTTTCCCAGTTAAAAGCCTTACTTTTAATTCTAATATATTTACATATATAATCTTAAGCAACAATTTAAAAGAATGATGTAGAGGGCTGGAGAGATGGCTTAGCAGTTAAGAGCACTCTCTGCTCTTGCAGAGGACCTGGGTTCAATCCCCAGAACCCACATGGTATCCAACAACCATTCATAACTCCAGTTCCAGGGGATCCGACGCCCTCTTCTGACCTCCTTGGGCATTGCATGACATGAGTGCACTCACATACATGCAGACAATACACTCATACAAATTAGATAAAAATAAAAATAAAATATTAAAAAGTCTTACTTTGCTGCTTCAAAAATACCAGTGGATTCCTTGTGGATTAAAAGTTTAGAAAAATATAAAAGTTAAGAAACCCCTCAATTCTCACTATTTAGAGATAACCACTTTGAATATTGTTTCTGATAATCCCACAGATGCAGAGATTTCATTGGATAGATTAGTGAATTTTGGGTAGTCTTGTCAGTAATAGATACAGATCTACATCATCCCTTAAAATATATTTTATTATTTTTATTTTATGTGGATGAGTGTATTACCTGCACATATGTAAGTGCACCTATGTTGTGCAACGTGGAAATTAGAAAAGGGTGTTGGAGGCCCTAGAACTGTAGTTACGGACAGTTGTTAGCCGACATGTGGGTGCTGGGAATGGAACTCAGGTCCTCTGCAAGAGCAGCCAGTGCTCTTAACCACTGAACCATCTCTCCAGCCCTCTACATCATTCTTTTATTTTATTTTATTATTATTATTTTTTTGTCTTTTCGAGACAGGGTCTCCCTGTAGCCCCAGCTGTCCTGGAACTCACTCTGTAGACCAGGCTGGCCTTGAACTCACAAAGATCTGCCTGCCTCTGCCTCCCAAGTGTTAGGATTAAAGGCGTGCGCCACCACGCCCGGCTTACATCATTCTTTTAAATTGTTGCTTAAGGGGCTGGAGAGATAGCCTAGCAGTTAAGAGCACCAACTGCTCTTGCAGAGGACCCGGGTTCGATCCCTGGCACCCACATGGCGGTTAAGAACCGTCTGTAACTCCAATTCCAGGAGAACTCCAGTTCCAGGGGAATCCGAGACCCTCTTCTGACCTCCGCAGCATTGCGCGACATGGGTGCACAAACTTACATGCAGACAGTACACTCATACACATACAAAAATAAATAAAAAAAGAATTTAAATTGTTGCTTAAGATTTATATATGTAAATATATTAGAATCTTTTACTTAATGGCTTAACTATAGATAATTACATAATTTCCAATTTGTCACAAACACACACTGTGCTATAGAGACTTTTTTAGAATATTTGTCTCTATGTCCAAATAGTTCTTCAGGTTATGTTACTGAAGCAGCATTGCAGGCTTAGTATCACTGAAAAATATTGGTATGTGTTACCAAGTTGGGCACCAGCGCATGCTGATATGTTATTCTATACTTGCATATTGTGATTGGTAGGCAGAGCCATGACTCTCTTCCCCGAAAGTTCGCATTCCAGTTCCTGAAACTTGTGAATATGCTACTTTATATCACTGAGTGATGAGGTCAGCAGTGAACTCTAGAATGGATCAGGTAGGAAACATTCTTCATATTATACTGCCAACTCGTGCAAAATTGAGACTATTGTAAAACAAAAACATGAGAGAAAAATTTCTTATATAAAATCAATCAGGATGGAACATGTGAAGGGAGAGTGAAGCCTGCCATCTCTGCCTGGGTCTTGGGGTTCTGCAGAGTATGAACACAAGGCAACTAAGCTGCTGACTGCTCTGAAGATGGGGTCACTGCCCATAGCACTGTCTCACATACATCCCATGGCTTCAGAACAAGTTCCCTTTCTTCTCTACCCAGAGTTTGCTTTGAAAATAAGTATCTCCTCTATCCATTAAATATTACAGACAATTCAGTGCTGGAAAAATAATGTCTGTTTTATTTGAATGCTGATGATTTCTTTCCTTATTTATTTATTTATTTATTTATTTATATAAATGTACTGTCTGCATGTACGTTTGTGCACCCGTGTCATGCAATGCCGCCGAGGTCAGAAGAGGGTGTCAGATTCCCCTGGGACTGGAGTTCTCCTGGAATTGGAGTTACAGACAGTTCTCAGCCGCCATGTGGGTGCTGGGGATTGAACCCAGTTCCTCTGCAAGAGCAGTTGGTGCTCTTAACTGCTAGGCCATCTCTCCAGCCCGTTCTTTCCCAATTTTTAAAAATATCTTTCTTAAAATTGAACAAAACCAGTTCATCATCTGATTACTTTGTTAATTACAAAGCTAAACTCCTTTAGTGTTAAGTTCTAGCCAAGGGTAATTGTTTGAATAAGCAGCTCTTCAACACTTGCCCCTTGGGATCTATGGGAGAACGATTTTGGGACCCCTTTGGGTGTGGAAAGCTATATGTGTTCAAGTCACTTTATACAATGTCATAGTATCTATAAACACACACACACACAGAGACAGAGAGAGGAGAGAAAAAGAGAGAGAGATCATCCTATATGCATTGAATCATATCTATGTCACTGATAATACATAATACAATGAAAATGTTATATAGATACCGTGTTTTGTTCAGGAAATAGCAAGGAAAAAGTGTGTATGTGTTCAGTAATGACATTTTTCCTGAATATTTTTGATCAGCAGTTGGTTGAATCTTTGGATGTGGAACCCGTGGATACAGACGAAACACTTGTTTTGATGGCCCAAAATATAAATTTCATAATCAAATCAAGTTTTGTATAGAGCAAGTTTAGTTTCTGAAAATAAAGAGTTCGGCAATGATTGCTTAATAAAACCTCTGCTTTTCTTAGCTTTTCCTCTGCTTTAACATTTTGTCATATTTTCCTCCCTATTCTTGTACCAACTTAGGGATGACTTCAGTGTCCTTAGTCTCATAAGCTCTTCAGCAAAAGTTTGTGATGCCTGCATCTCCTTTCTAAGTGTTCTGGATTAAATATGAAGAGCCTGCTCCAATTCAAGTGATATGTGTATGTATATATTTATGTGCATATATATATATATATATATATATATATATATATATATATAAAACCATGTATATATGTACATATAATGTAGCAATACAAGTTGGAGAGAACAACAAAAGAACTGAAAGGAAAATAAAAACTCTGGAAAGACTCAGGAAAAGATGCAGGACATGTAGGGCAGAGTGCAGGGACTTGGGTGGGGTGGGGGACATGGAAGGGGAAGTGATTCTGGATTCGATTGAGAAATGATGTATGACTTATGGAAAACATTTAATAACAATAAAAAAAGAATTAAAAAATATGAAGAGCCTGCCTTGCAGGAGCTGGCACCAGGAGAGAGAGGAACTGAGAGGCCAGGAAAGTTCATTAGGTTTGAGAGGATTACAGGGGAGGAATTAAGAGGATGCGCAGTCTCTACTGTGAACACGGGAGTGCTGTGGTCATCCTCTGGGGCACGCGCAGTCTCTACTGTGAACACGGGAGTGCTATGGTCATCCTCTGGGGGATGTGCAATCTACTGTGAACACGGGAGTGCTGTGGTCATCCTCTGGGGGACGCGCAGTCTACAGTGAACACGGGAGTGCTGTGGTCATCCTCTGGGGGATGCATAGTCTCTACTGTGAACACGGGAGTGCTGTGGTCATCCTCTGGGGGACACGCAGTCTCTACTGTGAACACGGGAGTGCTGTGGTCATCCTCTGGGGGACGCGCAGTCTCTACAGTGAACACGGGAGTGCTATGGTTGTCTTCTGGGCCTAGTTATTTTCTGGGCTCAGGAAGCTGGCAGGACAACAGACACACAGACTTGTGCTTATTTATCTCTCCAGATACCACTTCAAAGAGTCACACATTGCACAGGATGGTTCCTGCCAGGTTCCAGAGGCCCTTGAATGAATTTTTGGTCTTATCTCCTTGGCAACAAAATGTACAGGGAGATCATTATTTTCAAGCCATAGTAAAAGAGAAATGAAGAATTCTGTAATTACAATGGACCTTCATAGTAAAAGATCCTTGACAGGATGATGTTTTTGGAGTTGAACTTGTCTTTCTATATACCTTTCAGAGATAAGGTATTAAAAGTGAAGGATTAAAGAATTTGAACTGCTGAGTAGATACAGACATATTATGAGACGTACTTATGACACACAAGCATATTATTGAGAGTTTGGCTAATATAATCATCCCCCCACCCTTGGCCTGTACCTTTGGCCTGACCTGCTTTCCAAGATGTACTCTGATAGGCTATCTAGTGGAGGAATGGTAGGAGAGTGTCAACAGAATTCTTTTTAAACAGTTACAGTTTTTCAAAAAGAGTAAAAATCCTTTTCTATTTTCAGGAATGATATATAGCCTACAACCTTGCATGCTCGATGTCCCCGCAAGGCATCTCTTCCACAGTGAAAACCAGAAAACAGCTATACAGAGACAAAGCTGAAGTCCACTGATGTGCTTCTTGCTAGGACTTTAATAATGCCAAAATATGATTCTGGCTCATTTCCTTCTGCCCCCTTCCTTCATACACGGGGGACATATTTTCCAAACTGGCCGCTCTGTTTCTGAGGCTCAGTGGAGTGAGACACCCGATGTGTATATCTTGTGAGGGTTGAGATATTGCAGCCTTCATGGCACACAGAGATGTGCAAGAAGCATTTGTAGGACTGAACCAAATTTCAGGTTTTATTCATTTATTTCTTACTATTCTACACACATACTTGGTTCAAAATTTGATGGGTACTAGAAGGGAATGAAAATTCTTATACCTTTTCTCTTAGCTACCTAGTTATTCGAAACCAGGATTGCCTGTTTTTTATGTATCTGGAAGGTACATTTATTAAATAAAAATAAGACCAATAGTTAAATCCTTTAAAACAATACTCTTTGACTCTGGAGGCCTAAGGTCTGAGGGGCCTTTCAGGGGGTCATCATTGTAATGCCAAGGACAGGACCCGTGGTCAGAAGAGGAACTTCAGGAGCAAACATTTGCTGGAGATGATTTCAAAACACTTACCCGAGAGACCAAAAGGAATAGCTGGTAAGGTGGAACCTTTATCCTTTCCCCACACCCTCTCCAGCATTTAGTATCATTTGTTTTCTTGATCCTTGCCAGCCTTATCGGGTGAGATGGTATCTTAAAGTGGTTTTAATTTGCATTTCCTTAATTATTATCGATGTTGAACACTTTTTAAGATGTTTCTCAGCCGTCTCTATTTCCTCACTTGTGAAGTCTCTGCTCAGCTCTTTGCTCCATCTTTTGAGAGAATCATTTGTTTTCTTACTTCTTTGTTTTTTGAATAGATTATATATTCTGGAGGTTAATGCTCTGTCAGATGTATCATCAGTGAAGGTTTCCTCCCACTCTGTGGGTTTCCTCTTCACTTCCCTGACTGTTTCTTTTGCTGTACAGAAACTTTTGAGTTTAATAAGGTCCCACTTGTCAATTGTTGACCTTATTTCCTGAGCAGCTGCTGTCTGATTTAGAAAGTCTTTTCCTACACCTATGTCTTGTAAGTTGCTGCCAACCTTTTCTTCTATCACCTTTAGAGTTTTGGGTTTTACATTGAGGTCTTTGATCCATTTGGAGTTGATTTTTGTACAGGGTGAGAGGTAGGGGTTTAATTTTATATTTCTACAAGTGGTGATCCAGTTTTGCCAGTACCATTTGCTGAAGATGCTGTCTTTCTTCCACTGAGTCTTTTTGGCCCCCTTGTCAAATATGAAGTGGCTGAAATTGTATGTGCTCAAGTTTGGATCTTCAGTTTTGTTCCATTGGTCTACTGGTCTGTTTTTGTGCCAGTACCAGGCTGTTTTTATGACTATAGCCCTGTAGCATAGTTTGATGTCTGGTATAGAAATCCCCCCTGTATTGCTCTTTTCACTCAGGGTCGTTTTGGCTATTTGGGGTCTTTTGTTGTTCCATATGAATTTAAGAATTTTTTTTCCCAAGCCTGTGAAGAATGTCCTTGGGATTTTAATTGGAATTGCGTTGAATCTGTATATCACTTTGGGTAAAATGGACATTTTTACTATGTTAATTTTTCCAATCCATGAGCATGGGAGGTCTTTGGGAAAGATACATTAAGACCACACTTGCAAGTATACAGTTGGCTTCTGGAATGCCAGAGAGTGTTACCAAAGGCCACTAAATCAATAAAGCAAATATCGGTCTCCTTGACTCAAGCAAGACTCCTTCGTCAGCATCAGCTACACCTCACCTGCCTGGAAATACTGTGCAGCAGTGGCAACCAAATGTCTGTATATCCCAAATGTCATTGGCTATTAACTCTCCTCTTGGAGGAATAATTCACGGCTGATGCCACAAGCTTAAGTCCTCTAGTGATTAGGAGATGTTGCAAGCCACAGTAAGACCTTGTCAGCCTTTACAGAAAAGCTATAGTCCATGGATTAGCAAACCATCCAAACATTTGTGTCTATACCAACGTAACTCACCATAATCATTAGTACTGTTTAAAAGCCTGTATATCTAATTGTTTGTGCTTCATCAGTAGGAATAAAAGGTTATTCCTGGATAAACTGCCAGCGCATGAAAGGAAACAGCCTGAACTGATCAGAGTCCAAAACGACATCTCCAGAGAAAATAGACTGCTTTGCTTTTTGCCCACTTGTGTCCCTTTTCTAAAGCCTAGGGAACAATCTGCGGAAGAGGGAGTGTTGTAGAATGTAAGGGCTGCGATTGGGGTGAATTGTGAAACTACAGCAATATAGACTGGACTCTTATTTGATCAACATGATAGTACATATAAGCTCCTCCAGCTGGACAATGGGGGCCTTGGGCTGTATAAATTTGGGCATAGCTATTTGCAAATTGGTTTTACATGAAGGATGCTTGTATTCATTATTTATTACCTTTTATTAAAAAAAAGATAGAAGAGGGTCCGGAGAGTCCGGCGGCCAGGGCGGCTGCGCCTTTGGGCAGGATACCCAGAAGCCACCTGGGCGAGTAGCTTGGGTTGCTGGGGCCTTGAGGGCGGGACCCGGGCGCTGGGCCAGAGGGTCCGGAGAGTCCGGCGGCCAGGGCGGCTGCGCCTTTGGGCAGGATACCCAGAAGCCACCTGGGCGAGTAGCTTGGGT
>VZQC01013319.1:1135046-1161884 GCA_009823505.1 Rhizomys pruinosus | reverse complement strand
AAAAAAAAAAAAAAAAAAAAAAAAAGATAGAAACTGGTCAGGCATGGTGGCACACGCCTTTGATCCTAGCACTTGGGAGGCAGAGGCAGGCAGATCTCTGTGAGTTCAAGGCCAGCCTGGTTGACAGAGCAAGTTCCAGGATAGCCTGGGGCTATAGGGAGACCCTATCTCAAAAAGAGCAAAAAAAGATAGAAACTAGTTATGGTAAAGAGATGGCACTCACCATATTTCTACAGTATTAGACACACTCAGCTTTCCCAAACTCTATAAATATGGCAGGCTACCACATATCATGAACAAGATGGAAGATTGCAACCCTTGCCCCTTCCCCCCTTTCCTGGGCTAAGATGGATGTTGCTGGAGATTAGATCCTGCTGAGTTTTCTTCCACTAACATCAGTTATTTACACACACACACACACACACACACACACACACACACACACACGGGATCTAGACTCCAGAGGTCCAGTGTGGGACTTAAAATGAGAATGTATTTGCATTCTTCCTGGATCCTTCTGGAGGTGAGAGGGGAATTCTAATTCCCATCTGTGTGTCTTTCTTGGACTGTCTAATTCCAGACATCCTTCTTGGTGCTGTCTAGCTCCCATGTCTCCATGCAGAGACATATTCAGATGTCACAGAGTCTTTATATTTTATGAGCCACTTTCTCCAGGGCAGCCAGCATCCCATTTCCCCAAGGTCCCTTAAAGAGACAGCACAGTCTGTCTTCCAGTGGGTGTAAAAAAGTAGCAGCTAGGAAAGCATCATATGCTGTCTTGAATCTCATCGAAGTTTTGTCTTCTTGGCATTCTCAAAGTCCTACTTTGTGGTCATTCTTGCTTCTCAAGCCACTAAGTTTTAGAGAGTCCTTTAGAGTTTGCAATTTTTTTTTTTAAGAATCTTTATCTCGGGGCTGGAGAGATGGCCTAGTGTTTAAGAGTTCAGACTGCTCTTGCAGAGGACCAGGGTTCGATCCTCAGCACCCACATGGCAGCTGAAAATTGTCTTTAACTCCAGTTCCAGGGGAATCCAAGACCCTCTTCTGACCTCCGCGGCATTGCACGACATGGGTGCACAGACCTATATGCAGACAGTACATTCATACACATAATAAAATAAATAAAAATTAAAAAATGGAATTGCTGGATGTTAAAATGAATTATAAAAAAGAATCTCTATCTCATTTGGTTCTCAAATGGGTTATGAGACAGAGGTTATCGCTCCATTTTACAAATTAAGAGCGGAAGACTCAAAGGATTAGGTGACTTGACCACAGAACAATTTCAAAGTTCATGCTTTGGTTCAGTAGTGGGCAAAACCTGTTACTAATTTATCTGAGATAAGCTGGAACTGTTTCAGAGGACTTGCCTGAAAAGCAAGTTAAATGAATTAGTGAATAATAAAAGGAACAAGCAGTCAGTGTGAGCTGTGTAAGTCAATGAGAAGCCCTCTTCTTAAAGTCCTCTTCACCCCGTCTTCTAGGACTTGCTCCCCCTCCCCCCATCACAGGGTACTGCTATCTCTCTTCCTTCTTTCCCTTCAAGAAGAGGTCAGGGGTAAAACTAACCTAGTAGTAGCCCACAGGAACTGAGCAGATGCCATGTGCAGAGACACCATTCTAAGGCTTTAACTACCGCACCTCTCCTTTCAGGAACCTGTAGAGCTAGGCAGCTGTCATAGTCACTTATAGGCGAAGGCAGGGGAGCTTGTATAACTGTCCAGGGTTAGTCAGCTGTCAAGCATTCTGTCTCTAGAGTCTGCTCTGATCATTGTGCTGTCAAAACCCTGAGGTTCATGGGAAGGACCCCAATAGACAGAATGGGCATTAGAGGATGGAGGGAAGAACGCTTTCTGGAGATGACTGAGTCTTGGCCTTTGTTTAGAGTCACAGAACAGCTGTTCCACACTCTGTCCCCTTCCTCTCATCGTCACTTCTGGGCTGATCTTTTATCTTTGCATCAGAAGTTCCTTCATGTCAAGGACACATCTGGGTGAGTATCTTTCTGTTTCTACCTAGAATGTACTACAGAGGAACAGTCCAATAAGGCACCCATCTCTCCTGAACCACCATCATCTGATCCTAAAAACCAGGGACGATCTTGGTGTAGACCACAGTGAAGAGGATAATGGGCTTCTTAGATCGATAACAACAAAAACGTGCTCAGACAAAAATGAACATATATTAACCTCCACCTTTGTACTGAGCACTAACCTAGGCGCCCTGCATATAGCTTCTCATTTAACCTTCACTAGAATTAATTCTATGGGCTGGGTTATGTTTGAATGAGGAACCAGATGCTACAGATTTGGAAACAAGTCTTCTAACTGAGGTGCTTTGTCCTCTTCTCTACAAAGCTGCTAAGAATGGAGGCAGGAGGGTCTTTCTCTCAATTCTTGGACTGCAGAAAGCCTTGGGACTCAATCTTGCCCTCTCTCTTCCATAGTCTGTCTCTAGGCTCTGCAAGTGCTATAAAACTGCCATTCTAACACCACACAAACACAAGGGGACACAGAGCAGGAGGGGGTATTTTCAAGAGCCATTTCATGGTGAGGAAGGATTTATTAGGGAAAGTGTAGAGTTCCTCGTTTTCCCAATGATGGACTTTCAATACCTGTCTATTTCAGGGACACGAGACGCATTCACATCATTCCCGTTAGACAGGGTGGGGAGGGCACTGGGCCTGGGAATTGCATTCTGGTGCCAGCAAAGGGCAGGAGCAAGTTTGAGTGAGTTTTCTCAAGGTCCCCATTTCCTGACTATCTAGAATCTTAAGCCCACGCCGGGAGACTTGCTATGGTCTGGAACAGTGGCAGGCAGAGACTGGCTGCTGTGCTCTATTTTAAGTGTCACTTATGCCCTTTTGTCTTTTTATATTTATGTATGTGTACTCCAGTCCAAAGAACTGCTGTACTTTTCCCCGAGGCTTCCTTATAAATGCCTTCTGAAGTTCTGATTTCGTTTTACGCTATGTGAGCTATTGAGCTTCCTGCACTTTCCTATGTGTCTCTATTCTCCACTTCAGATTTTACCTTAAAAAAGATGAAACTACGTAAACATGTGCCATGAACAACCAGAAAATATTGACCTTTCTTCCTCAAAGAAAAGCATGTTTTCCTTGTGGCCAAACTATAGGAAATCAAACACAGTTTCCTTGGGACAAAAAACCCTCAGCCTCTCAGGATAAATGAGGAAACAGATGCCAACTCATGTCTCTTTGGAAAGGGTCAGGGTCAGGGTCTTCTTGCGTTCCCTTCCCTCATCAAGGACGCTGGTCCTGCTCTTTGGCTGCCTTGCCCTTCCTCTGCATTGCTTTTCCTGCCACCTCAGGGGTGGGGTCCCATTGTGGATTAATTTTTACCTAACCTTTGGCCCCCAGGACTTGTTCCCACAGCTACTTTGGAAAGGAAGCAGTGATGATCGTAGTCTTCCAAGGGATCGTGATGAAAACTGGTTTCCTAGCAGATGTGACCTGGGAGGCTCACTGATGTCACAGCATGTATTTCCTCAGAACTGGCTTTAGGAAGTGCTTAATCCAGCCTTTGCCATGAGAATCAGGAAGTGCGTTTTGTGGGGTAAGGGAGGAGGAATGGGTGGTGGCAGATGATAAAACTGCAATTAGAACAGAAATCAGAGACGAAAGTGACTCAAGAGAACTCCCAAGTCAAGGCTCTGCTACCCAGCTGTTTTAGACTGTGGAGAGTAGTGATGCAGTGTCCTTTTTCCCTGGGATCTAGACTCAAACTGGGTGACATGATGCAAGTATAAACTGTCCTGTAATCCAAGGTTGAAGTGCCTTGTCAGTGATCCAGAGCTCCCTTTGACAAACTGTCCCAAGCTCCTTGCTTCTGTAACCATGTTTTATTGTAACAAAACATAACCATACTCTCTTATTTACTCACTGTTCAGGCTGGTTTTGCTCTGTAATTGCAGAGCTGAGTAGGTGCAACAGGGACAGGTATGACACACAATACCTACAACAATTTCTATTTAGCTCTTTACAGAAAAAGTCTGCCCAGCCCTGGTCTAGGGCAGGTGCTTACGGGGTCAGTGGAGTACGATCACTAGGTTGGGGGGCTCCACCGGAGCCATGACTCAAAGACCTACAGGGGTTAGCTGGAGAGGATGGGCAAGAGAGGGTTTTCCAGGCAAAAAAAAAAAACAAAAAACCCTCCCCCAAACCAAAATAAAACCTCACAGGAAGCTTAAGACAATGGCAAAGACCAGGGAGAAGTAAGAAACCAATGGAGGTGCTATCTGAGAGTAGATGGGTGCAGACGTTAGATCTGAAGAGCAAACAGGTTGAATGCTAGGCTAAAATATTCTAGATGATGATGGCACATTCCATTTTCTCCTAAGGGGGAATGCAGAAGTGACTTTTAAAGTCCATTCGCCTTGAGAATTATTTTTTAAAAAGTACTGCTTTTTTTTTTTTGTTTTTTTTTTTTTTTTTTTTTTTTTTTTTTTTTGGTGTTTTCGAGGCAGGGTCTCCTGTAGCCCTAGCTGTCCTGGAACTCACACTGTAGACCAGGCTGGCCTTGAACTCACAAAAATCCGCCTGCCTACCTCCCAAAAAATCATTAGAGAGAGCAGACTGACCAAACTATCTTAGTACATTCTAGGATAGTCCTACTGATGCTCTGGATCTAAATAAGATATACGCCCGGCCCTAAAAAGTACTGATGTTTAACGTCACCATGCCTCCTCCTACCCCCCACCCCCACTCTCCTATTCTGGCCTAATTGGTCTTTGTTACAATATTTTTAAACTTCCCAGGTGGTTCTATTATCCAGCTGGGACTCTCTTACTAGAGAGAGGAAACTGTCAGGCACGTGCCTGTAGAAGGGCCAGGTGGACTAGCAGGTGCCCAACACATGTGAGTCAAATTAAATCAGCAATATTGGCTTGTACCAGAGCCAGCCTGATAAGCCTCTGGTTTACTAGAGTCAGCTATACAGCATGCAGTTGGCCACATGGTTTCCAATAAAAGAAATCCTTGTGCTCGCCTTTGCCCAGCCCTGGAAAAGCTCAAGATGATCTGTGCAATCCCGAGTCAGTTTATGAATTTAGACGTTTATAGGTTTTTCTCTCACTATTGTTATATTGATAACCATTTATAAGGCCTTACACAGTTCGCCCTCTGGCTTCTTGCATGCCTGGTCTTCTTTCCCTGCATCTCCAGCCACACTGCCTCTTTGTTGTTTCTGGAGCACATGAGGATGGTGTGTCTGTGATGGAATACTCGTAGCATCTCCCTGCAGACATGACAGTGCTCAGTAGCTCACTGCACATCTTGGCCCAAGGGTCATGTTCTCAGTAAATCCTTTTCCAACTACCTAATTATAGCTCACAATCTCTTTCCCACACACTGAGTTACTTTCTGGTGTTTATACACCAACTCTGTAAGCTCCAGCTTTAGAGTCTTGTATATTCCAGGCTTGGGCCTCCCACCACTGTGGTGTTGTTTGTAGGAGTGACGCCATCTTCACTTAGTGCTGGAGAAAGAGAGAGATTTTCACCTTTGAAGATGAGATTATAGGTCTACAAGGTCCCCCCTGCTCTTAGTAGAGACATCTTAGGAGAGCTGGTCTCTGTAGCCCTCAGCAGAGAAATGAACTTTGAGAACCTGTACAAGTGCTCATGCCAGGCAGTCAGAGTGGAGACAGCACTGTTTGGGTCTCAGCCTTAGCATCTGGCTGGGGTTGCAGGGTCTCCTGCAAGGGGAGGCTCTATCTGACGGGCTGCTGCCCCAGAGGATGATGGTGCTGGTGACAGGCTTCAGGATGGGCTGGCTGTACCCTCAAGCCCTGTGGCGGAGAAGGGCCAGGTGCACTGATAATGGAAAACTGCCTTATCTCCTTGCTCTTGGTAAATCAGGGCACAGGAACAGCTCCTGTGGGGCTGTGTCACTTGCATCCAGCAGGGATTCTTGTGAGGACTGTGAGGTGAAGTGTGCTCACTAACAAAGGCCAGTGTATCATTAGAGAGAGCAGACTGCCCAAACTATCTCCGTACATTCTAGGATATTCCTACTGATGCTCTGGATATAAATAAGATATACTGAAAAAAGAATAATGAACTCCCTCTCTCTCTCCCTTCCCTCCCCCTGCGGTTCGAGGCCAGGAGGTGACTCTGGCTGTCTTCCTCAGCAGCTCTCCACTGTAGTTTTTGAAGCAGGGTCTTACTGAACCTGGAGCTCACCCATCTGGCTACATTTACGTAGCCAGAGAGCCCCAGGGATCCCCAGTCTCCCCACCTACACCCACAGAGGTCCATGGCCACAGCTGTCTTTTTATTTGGGTGCTGGGGGTCTGAATTCAGGTCCTTGTGCAATAAATTCTGTTTATAAAATGAATAATTTGGGGGACTCTGCAATGGACCTCCCTCAAATAAAGAGCAGAATGCAGATTGGGACATGCATGTAAAAATCCAGCCAGGGTCAGCGTTCCTGTGGAGAGGTATGGCTACTAGTGCCCGGAGCACATGGCAGGAGACAGCACCTAGGAAATAGCAAGTCCCATCACCAGACTGGAAAAAAAAAACATGATTCCCAGGGCATTTGGTACAATGTGGTATTGGTGTAATGTCACAGACATTTAGTGCAGGCAATCTAATAAGAAAAGGTAATTTTTCAGAAATTGTCGGTGACAAGTTGGGCCACATGTGAATAAGAATGAGCTTAAAATATACACTATATCATATGCAAATACTAATTGAAATCATAGACCTAACTGTAAACCCCCAACTATAAAACTTTTAGAAGAAAACATGCAAGTTGGGCAAACATTTCTTACATCTAACACCCAAGGGATGATTCATAATAATAAAATTATTATCCCAGCACTCAGGAGGCAGAGGCAGGTGGACATCTGTGAGATCAAGACAAGGTCTACATAACAAGTTCCAGGCCAGCTCGGGATACAAGGAGAGCCTGTCTCAGTAAGTATAACCTTATCACACTGTCAATCTTCTTATAAAGACCTTGTTAAGAAATGAAATGACAGGGCTGGAGAGATTGCTCAGTGGTTAAGAGCGCCGACTGCTCTTACAGAGGAGCTGGGTTTGATTCCCAGCACCCACATGGCAGCTAAGAACCATCTTTAACTCCAGTTCCAGGGGAATCTGACGCCCTCTTCTGACCTCTGCAGCATTGCATGACACGGGTACACCTACCTACATGTAGACAGTACACTCATACACATTAAAAAATAATAAAAAAGAAATGAAATGCCGTCAATGGACTAGGGCAGAATATCTAAACATTATCTAGTAAGAAATTTTACAGTATATAAAGCTTAAAATTTATTTATTTTTATTTTATATATATGAGTGTTTTGCCTGGAGGTATGTAAGTGCATCCATGTGTGCAACGCCCACAGAGGCCAGAAGAAGGTGTCAGATACCTAGGAATTGGAGTTATGGACGATTTCTGGCTGCCATGTGGGTGATGAGAACTGAACCCAAGTCCTCTGAAAGAGCAGCCTGTGCTCTTAACCACTGAGCCATCTCTCCATTCCCATAAAATCTATAAAAAATTTTAAATTGAAGTTTTGCTAATTTCTTTCAATATATTTTGATCACAGTTAGATCCCTTCCCCTTATCTGCACCCCTCTTAATAGCCTCCCTCCCAATCTCATGTACTGTGTCAAATATATTAAGACCTATTGAGACAACTTTGTGTCCTCAAGTGTCCTTTGGTGTGCACCCAGCCACTGGAGCCTGGTTAACCTATCTAGCATCACACCCTTAAAGAAAACCAACTCTCTCTCTCCCAGCAGTTAACAGTTGCTAACAGTTCCTTGGCTAAGGTTATGGATTCTTACCCAATTCCCCACTTCTATGCTGGGATTTTTGTCTGGCTTTGAGCTGGGTCTTGTGCACCCTGTTACCACTGCTGTGAGTTCACATGAGTAATGTCCCAGCCGTCTGGAATACTGTGCTTCCTCGTGGCCATCCGCCACTCTGGCTCTTACAATCTTTCTGCCCTCCTTCTTCCCCAATGAGCTCCGAGCCTTCGGGTGATCTTTGAAGATTCAATTGTAAGAGAACAAACAACCCGACTTCAAAAAAAAAAAAAAAAGATCAAAAATTGAACTGACAATTTGCCCAAGGAATTGGGATGCATCTCCTAGCTAGTAACTATTGATTACTAGAAAATGCTAATTAAGACCACAATGAGAAATCATGACATATAGTAGAATTCCTTACACTAAAAAGAACAAGTGGAACAAGTTTTGATCAGGATGTGGAGGATCTAGAATTTCATGAACTGCTGATGAGAATATGAAGCAATACACTGCCTTGAGGAGCGGTGTGACTGTTTTTTAAAATGTTAGTCACGTGGCTGCCATGTAACCCACCTCTATGACTCCTAGGCATCTAATGAAGAGAAATGAACACATGCGTCTCTTCAAAGACTGATGCATGAATGGCTGTGCCAGCTATATTTTTAATAATTAGAAGCATGTTAACCATAGAATAGAAATGATCTCATGACACATATATCATTGCAATATAGATGAGGTTAAATAAAAACACTATTGAAAGAAGTCTTACTTGGGAGGAAGAAAGGGGTCATCAGAAGTGGAAGACGGATAAGGGAGGGTGATGGGAAGGAACATGATCACAAAGCACTGTAGACACGTATGAAACAGTAAAGAAAGGAATGACAAAAGAAGCCAAATGCCCAACAGTATTATTTCTTTTCTATAACTTGTCGACAATGATATCTAGCCTACACTAATTGATACTGGATTAGTGGTTGGATGGGGTAGGAGTAGTGGTAGGGGCAGGGCTCTGAAGAGTAATTGTGAAAGGGTAGAAGGAAAAGAGAAGTCAAAACCACAAAACCAACACACAAAACCCAAAGGGGTAGAATGGAACTTTTTTTTCCCTCTTTTTTGAGACAGGGTCTCCCTGTAGCCCTAGCTGGCCTGGAACTCACCATGTAGATCAGGCTGGTCTTGATCTCACAGAGGTCTTCCCACCTCTGCCTCTTGAATACTAGAACCAAAGGCTTGCATACTACATACAGTTGGAGGTAACTTTTGGAAATGATGATGAATATGATCATTATGTTCAGTGTAGTTATGATTTCTATTTTAGACTATGCATGATTTATTTCATGTCAATTACCAAATCGTCAATTGTCCATTAGATATTTGTAAATATATGTATTCTATAAATCAATAAAAAGGTCAAATAGCTCTTATAAATAAAAGAACATAAATGAGCAATTCACAAATAAATGAGACAAACATTAAAATATATTAAAAGCTAAGATTATTGGGGCTGGAGAGATGGCTCAGTGGCTAAGAAAGCCAACTCCTCTTGCATAGGACCTGGGTTAGATTCCCAGCACCCACATGGCAGCTAAGAACTGTCTATAGGCTGGGTGTGGTTGCTCACACCTTTAATCCTAGCACTTGGGAGGCAGAGGCAGGTGGATCTCCGTGAGTTCAAGGCCAGCCTATTCTACAGAGTGAGTTCCGGGACATCTGGGGCTATAGGGAGATCTGTCTCAAAAAAAAAAAAAAAAGCTAAGATTATTTAAAAATCACAAAAGGAATAAAAATAATGTATTTATAAATAATGTTTCTTGTATCATATCATTGTGTATTTACCAACTAAAATGATAAATATAAAATTTCTTGGTCATAACTAATATCGATAACATTTTTTAATAACAAAGATTTTAAAAATTTAATTAATTAATTAATTTATTTATTTTTGTATGTATGAATGTACTGTCTGCAGGTAGGTTTGTGCACCCATGTCGTGCAATGCCTTGGAGGTCAGAAGAGGGTGTCGGATTCCCCTGGAACTGGAGTTAAAGACGGTTCTCAGCTGACATGTGGGTGCTGGGGATCGAACCCGGGTCCTCTGCAAGAGCAGTCAGTGCTCTTAACCACTAGGCCATCTCTCCAGCCCCTCATATCAATAACATTTTTGAGAAATAAGACCTCATATAGATCTGGTGGGCATGTAAGAAGACTAAACTTGTTTGGAAGGCAAGTTGACAATATATAGCAGTAACCTAAATGTTACAAAGCTCTAACACAACAATTCTACTCCTAGGAATTGATCCTGGTTAAACAGGGATCACATGGGGGGAAGATAAGAAACTTCATTTAATTAATTAATTAATTAATAGTGAAAAATTGAAAAGAACATAAAAACCCATTAAATAACTAACTGTTGTACAAGACACAATATCTTCCACCAATGTAGCCATGAAAATGAAATTGTAGAAAAGTTTCAGAGACATAGAAAGATGTTTGTTAGACATCACCAAGTGGTAAAATTAGAAGCCAGGATTCAGAATATACTTTACTTTAGATAAAATATATAAAATATCTACATCGATGTTTAAGAAAAGGTATTTGCCTTGGTTATCTCAGGGTTATGTAATTTATAGAAATTTATTTTCTTTTTGGTTCTCATTTTAATTGTTCTACAATTGAAATATATTGCTATGAAAATAAAGACTCCAACAAAAGTCATTTAATAAAAATCTATGCTAAGACCCTGTAGTTATAAGTACTGTTGGTCCTGGTGACCCCCCTGCAAGCATATTTCTCCAGGAGGCTGGAGAGATAGCTCAGCGGTTAAGATCATATACTTCTCTTGCCAAGAACCTGAGTTTGGTTCTCAGTGCCCACATCAGGCATTCATAACCCCAGTAACTCCAGCCTTAGAGGATCCATTGCCTCTGGTCTCTGAGAGCACTTGCATCCACATGTACACACCCATGCATACTCACATCCACATGTACACACCCATGCATACTCACATCCACATGTACACACCCATGCATACTCACACCCACATGTACACACTCATGCATACTCACATCCACATGTACACACCCACATATACACACCCATGCATACTCACATCCACATGTACACACCCACATGTACACACCAATGCATACTCACATCCACATGTACATACCCATGCATACTCACATCCACATGTACACACCACGCATACTCACATCCACATATATACACCCACACATACTCACACATACAAACAGTAGTATAAATAATTAAATCATTGAAAAATATTCACTGAAAGCTACCAAAAAGGTTAGGTGTTTTGAGAAGGCATAGCATGCTTCCTCTCTGACAATGGAGCTTGCAGAGTTCTGCTTTAGGGCTGGACCCCCAAAGGAGGTGGTGTCTGGGACTAGCTTTGCCGTCTAGAGAAGATGTCACACCTCTGAGTTCCCACTAGAAGGACAGCTATCAACAGGGAAAAAGAAGTAGCACCTGTGTTGTCTAGGACAATGGTTCCAGGTAGGTTGGGTCCTAAGCATGGCAGGTCCAGTGGACATTTTCCATGCCTAAGCCACATAGTCAAGATTCACACTCTAGAATCTTAACACTCAAGTCTTAGTAAGAGTTTACTGAGGCATGGCTTAAAAACCTCCAAATCTCCCTTCTCTCCCTTTCTCTACTGAAACAGGATAGTCAAAGTCTAGGAAACTCCCATGCGATGAGAATCATAAAATTATAAAGATAACATGGAGTTGTCTCTTGTAACAGAGCATGTACTACAGTCTGAAGGCATACCTAGAGGAACTAGAGATGGAATCCTGTTCACTTGGGACAAACCGGATCAGAAGACTAGAGTGAGTCCGTAGCTGGGGAAGCTCTAGATGGACAAGAAGGCTCTCTAATTGTTGAGGTGAGGGCCTGGTGAAAAGCTGAGAGTATGCACTCTGGCTGAGTGTCGCTTCTCTTGATGGCCTGTTTGTTTCCCAGTTTAGCTGTGCATCATTAGGCTTAACGTCTGGTATTATACAGCTGTTTCTTGAAGGATCGCTGATGTGTATCTTGCACATTTAATTTCAGGACTCATGGCATCTTTTAAACTATGAGTGTTCACTTCTTCTCTGTTCTGCCTATTTGAATCACATTTATCTTTCAGCATTGATTTCCACAGCAACACAGAGGCTCTGGTCTGCCTCAACCCAGTTCTCAAAGTCCTGATACTTGACATCATTGCCTAACCTGAATTTCTCTCGGCAGTGTTACCCAGATTCCTCTTAGTCTATAGTGTTGGGGCGGTGCTGACTTTGCCCAGGCTGTTACATTCAGAGACTTTATGAACACTGACTCACTGTCTCCTTCAAATGCAGCAGTCTGGATGTAGACTGGGATATTAAGGTGTCTTAGATTTAAATACCAATCTATAGTAACAAAGGATCGTAAACTAGCAGTGGAATGCAGCGGCAGAAAGCACAATAAATCCTTATTGCCCATGGCTAAAATGAGACAAAATATTATCCTAGAATAAGGGACAAAGAAAGTAAAGCTATCACAGAAAAGTATGAGTGTATGAACTTTTCCAGCATACTGAATGGCACCCAGTGACCCAAAAGGAGTTATCCTTGAAGATTAATCATTGCTATATACCTTGGTAGTTATTGGACTATAATTAACAGGATAATTTTTCATAATGATGGGTCTAAAGCAAAGGCATTCAATATGCATGTACTTAGCTTGGAATAAATTTATCAGTTGTAAGCCGAGGAACTGCAATTTGAAACTTGCATGGCTCCTGGTCAGCATGATATAGAAAAACACAATGCTAAGCTTTTCATGCCATGGGAAACAGAATAGGGTTACTTGTTAACGTGATCTGTGTCTTACCAAGACCAGAAATAGAGAAGTCAGAAGTGTTTGATAAGCTATGAAGATTCCTCATTAATTTTGGCAGTAATGGAAAGTGAAGGTAATCTGTGCTCTAATTCTAAACTCAATGAGGCCCTTGGTCATTCTGACAGCTTACTAGAAATGTGATGGCTAGAGAAACTTTAAACTTGAACCACGGGAATAGTTCTAGCTAACAGTATCATCAGCTGTATCAAGCTTGTTATTAGAGTCAGCGTGAAGAATTCCTTCATCTATAGGTTTAAAAAAATTGGTTAAAAACTTTGTTTTTTCTTCCTAACCAGTTCAACCGTAGGTCTACAGCACAATCAAGAGGAAGGCCCATGGGCTTCCTGTTCCCATACCTGCATGGCCCTTCCTCCCATGCCTCAGAAATAACAAAGGTAGTCCTTTCCTCTACCTTGACTGTGGCCATGTGTGAAGATTCCTGACATCTCCATGATTCCAGAGTGAAGGCCCAGCCTTGAGATGCCCTATGAGAGTCCTTGGTACTAGAGGGTACTTGTCATATAGGCAATAGTTTGGTAAAGGTCTCCAGTGCTTGATGACAGGGAAGTTTTTTCTTGGAAAATCTGCCTGGGCTGGCTTTAGGCTGTGGTTACAGAAAGTTGGCCCAGACAGAATTGCTGGCTTCTGGGTGCTAACACTCTAGCTTTGTCCTTGAAAGCTGCATTCAGAGCCCTAGTTCAAACTGTAGATTCCTGACTCCAAGCGTAGGGAAGGAGGATGGAGAGTTCACGAGGGGAATGGTCATAAGTTGGGAAGAGACACAGAAGTGCTTCTTTACTGCTGCCCCTTTCTCAGAGTTCAGTGAGTCCCCTGAAGGAGAGGGTCTGGGCTGTGGCATGAGCCCAAGAGGGGCCATATTGGAATCCAGACAAGCTAGAGAGTCCAGACTGAGAGCAGCACTCACCTCATGTGGAAAAAGTCAGCCAAGTTTCCACTGGTGAGTCTGGATTCTGTAGGTAATTAAGTGATTTCCTGTTGGCCACCCCCCACTGTTGCCTCCCTCCCACCTGCAAACAGTCACCCATCCATAAATCCTGTCCAGCTCTGGATTTCTGCCCAATGTTTCAGAGGGTTGGACTCACCAAGGAGAGCAGAATTCCCAGGATCCAGGACCAGCTGTGTTCCCAGAGGAGACATCAGCACTGAAGGAAGGTTCGGTCCAGTGGCTGAGAGCAAGGCCCTGATGTCTTCCAACTGTGTGGGGACTTGGGGGGGATCTGCAGAAGACAGATTGTGAATCAGAAAGTTACAGCACATAGGCTATGTTAAGGGGGAAGAGGTGATAGGCATGTTCCCGTGTGTGTATGACAGGAGTTACTACTATTGACTCTTAACCTCATTTTTCCTATAAAGAAGGTATACCTAGGAAGGTAAGCCTGAATTTCAAACTTAATATCTGATGCCTGAAATAATAAGGTCTGTAATAAGAACCAGGTCTGTGAGTTTCAGGAGTTCTTACTTTATACCACTTTAAAGCATACCACCATTGGGTCTTTATAACATTGTAGAGAAACTGAACCATGTTATAAAGACAGTTTTGTTTTAAAAGGACAACTTTACCATTTACTATATGCCATGTTATGAGATAGATTTCATCTCGTTTTTCATAAAATTTATAACATCCTTTAGAGTGAGGCAATTTGTAATTGTCCCCACAGATAGAATATGCTCCCCAAATTTCTTATTGAAAAGAATTTTTATGAGTGTTTCTTTTTTCATGGAAGACAGTCTAGTTGAGAGGTTAATTTGCCTGGTGGTCTGATTTTTGTGCCCCTAGAAGACCCAGATACAAAGTATAGGAAGGCATTACTATGGGATGGCATTCAAGATCTTGTAAGGAGTTGGGGCTGGAGTCATTGGAGGGGAAGGCAACTCTGGCTAAAGGTGTAGAGGCGAGAAATAGAGTGAGACAAGCAAGCAGGGCTGTTTCCACTCCCAGGGCCAGCTGCCGCTCCTCCCTGGGCTAATCAGGAGTGCCGCTTTTATGACTGAAGGTCATTTGTACTAGGTACCTTGTTAGGTTTGTAAGAAATGGTAAAGAATTAGGCACTGATGATGCCCGTTCTACTCCAGAAACAAACCTTTAACCTTTCTGCCTCTGACTGCTGAAACCATCAAAGAGCAAACAATGGCAAACTTGAAGGGATACATGTATGTCAGAAATAGAGTTAAATGAAACCCTTTTTATTTGGCGTAGGGAAAACACTCTGCTTGGATTCAGGAACCCACAGTTTGAACCAAGGCCCTGTCATTCACTAACATGGGCAAGTACTTAATCCACTGGGATGGAACTTTCTCATCTGTGAAGCTCTGTTACTCTTCTGATTTTAGGAATTGACAATGAAGTTTATTCCAAGTGTCTTTCTGCCCTCCTTTACTTATTTATTAAAAAAAAACAACAAAAAAACGGAAGGCTAGTCTTAGATACAAAACAATTGAACACTCTCATCTCCTTTGGTAAAATTTCAGCCCTGATAATGTCACTGTAGCTTCTCTGACAAGCCCCTTTTTATTTTTGTGCATGTCCATTTGATCTTCCCAGTGGAACTGTAAATTCTGCAGGGGCAGGTGCCGCCTTATATTTTTCCTAAAATTCAACCAGTGTCCACTTGACTTGGGCTTAGAGGTAATAAAACAAATATTGGTCCAATGACTATATGAATGAATGAAAGTCTTTGTCATGTCATGTTGAGCTTCACACTACAAGTTAAGTCACAGGACTCAGCATGAAATCTCAGTTTTATGTACAAAATTTCCCCTTTTAAAATTAAGCGATATTATTGCCAATGACAAAAGGATGTTATTTCCACTTTCCTGGTGGCTAAGCAACCAAGACTTCTAATACAGAAAACTTGTTCAAGGTAAGCATCCTTATAGTGATACTGGGGAAAGATTTCATGCTCTTCAAACACAATGTGCATGATAGTACTGTATTATTCTTCACTGGCAATGTCCCAGTAGTTGTCATCTTAGACTTTGATCTCTGTCAGCAGAGACAACAAGGAAGGGCCATTATAGAGAAATCCCTACCAGTGAGCACTGTCACTCAGTGTGACCCCAGACTAACAGTGCAGCTGATGAACCTGAACATAAAACACACAAATGACATTCTTCTTTTTCAGAGTCAATTTTCTGTGGCTTTCTAGGATGGCTGGAGGTTTATGCAACCAGCAGTGAGATGAATCCCCAGTGGGCCTCGGAAGTCTGAGTGGGCAGGGGTATATCATCAACTGAGGCATGAAACGTGAAGCATAAAGTTTAGTTACTTCCCGTCGAGGAAGTCCATAATGTATATTTATATATGCATGTGTGACATGTAATTACTATTTCTTTTTCCTTTCCCTCCCCTAGAATGGTAGCTTTCTGTTGGTGAGAAAGTGTAGGTGCTCTAATAATTGTATTTATTTATCTATCTATTTATTTATTATTGATGTATTTATTCAGTTATTTGATACAGGGTCTCCCTGTCGCTCTAGCTGACCTGGAACTTACTATGTAGACCATCTGGCCTTGATGTCACAGAGTTCTGCCTGCCTCTGCTTTGTTTCACTTTATCCTCTCCACCCAGGGCCTGACTCAGGGAGAAGGAAAGCAGAAGACTGGCAGAAAGGGCTGTGGCTTGCAAGATGGTCAGTCCTGTCCTGGGCAACATCAGCAGGCAGAGAGTGGGCCAGTAACTTTCTTATTTGTAAATGCTGATTTTATACCAGGGCCTATGGTAGACTTTTTTATGAAGGATTCTTATGGTTGGAACATGCATGTGGAAATTTTATATAAACTAAAACTTCCTGGAATTGGATGAAAACATTTTACACATATGAATTTTTTTCTGGAGAGGGTAATCCAGGTTTTCATTTACTTCTCAAAGGAAGCCCTAGTATGGGAGTTAATAGTAGGTTTACTTCTGTCCCCTCTGTTTGATACCTGTACTACTTACTCCCTGCAGTGGGCCGTCCTTGATTGGTAGATCTCTCATAGACATGAGAGTCTACGATGCAGTGAGGTGAATGACTTGTCCAAGGCCACAAGTTAGTGTGGGGGTTTGTGCTCAGCTTTGCCGGCCCTAAGCTCTGCTGGAAGGGCTGAAGGTGGGGTGGTGAATGAAGGGACTGCATTTACCTGTTGTGTTCTTTTATTTCTATTTTATTATTTTTACTTTATGTATGTGACTGATTTGTCTGCATGTATGTAAGTGCACCCATTTCATGCAATGCCCGTGGAAGCCAGATAACAGCAATAAATCTCCTGGAACTGGAGTTATGGATGATTGTTGGCTGCTATGTGGGTTCTGGGAACCTCTGTAAGAGCAGCCAGTGCTTTCAACCATTGAGCCATACCTCCATCACCCCTTTTATGTTCTTAATTCAATCAGGGAAAAAGGAGGTGGTGAGGTGGGGGGAGTTAGTTTCTCCCTGTGTTCCTATCATGGCTGTGGCTTTGAGTCTTTACCTAGGATCAGGAGCTGGGTGCTCTCTGTCAGCATCCCGTGAAGATTGGCCGCCCTGCAGGAGTACAGGCCTTGATCAGAGAAAGACACGTTTGTGAGCAGCAACGAGGCCTCATGCAGATGGTGGGAGGAGCCTAGTTTGCTTTTGTTTCTGAACCAAGTGACTTCCACTTCAGGCACACCTAGGAAGATAAAAATAAATTCATCAGACAAACATTCAGGTGAACCCAGAGCATTGAGAGCCTCTGGGCCATCCCTTCCTGGGGCCACTCTGCAGGAAGCATCTGTCTGGGCGACTTCTGCCATCCTTCAGCCAAACCAAATAATGTCTTGGCCTTCTCAGTTGTCTCTAGGTCCTTTTAAGATTTTCAAAGAGGAGACAGGGAGAAGGAGGCAGTTAAAAGAAGAGGAAGCAGTGGCAGCTGGTAAAGGACACTTGCCAGGTTAGAAGAATATTCAAACCCTTGGAGAAAACACAAACATATAAAAACTAATTGTACATATAAAAACTAAATGTATATATATATATATATGTATATATGAAAGATCTACAACTAAACAAGATAAACATAATGTTGAGTGAGAAAAGCCAGATAGAATATATACTGTCTGATTTCATTTCTGTAAGTGGAAATAAAAAATTAGTAGCATTGGGCTGGAAAGATGACTCAGGTTAAAAGCCCTGGCTGCTCGTACAGAGGACCTGGGTTGAGTTCCCAGCACCCATATGGCAGCTAATAGCTGTCAGTAACTCTAGTTCTAGGAGATCTGATGTCCTCTTCTGGCCCCCATGGCCATTGTATAACATGAGTACACTTACATACATGCAGGCAAAATGCATACAGATAAAATAAAAATAATATTAAAAAATTGGTAGCATGAATTTGTGTAGTTAGTAGTCGGGAAAGTGGTTCTCTGAAGAGGCAGAATGAATGCAGAGGTTTTCTGATAAAGGGCCATGGGCCTGGGCTGCTGGCAATGCTAGTTTTTGACCTGGAAATGTTTGGGTGTGGGAATGTTCATGTGGCTCTCTTTTGATAAGTGATCTTTTCTGTATAGATATTGTATTTCAACACAAAGCTAAAAGCTATACAACATCAAAATGAACATCTGACCTAGACAAATGAAGGTTGCTAGATCCTTACTAGAGTTGACCTTATGTAGGAAACGTGCTTATACTTTCAGCAGCTGTTATGATTTGTATGCATGTGAGTGCAGGTGCCTACATTTGGAGGCCAGAAGCATCAGACCCTCCGGAGCTGTAGTCGTAGGCAGTTGTGAGCTGCCTGATGTGGGTGCTGGCAACCGAACTCATGTCCTCTGGAAAGAGCAGCTTGTGCTCTTAAGCGCCGAGCGATCCGTTTAGCCCCATGGTTGAGATTCGCGGTATCTACTCCAGTTCCACGCGTCACCAGGCTAGGTTCTGAGGTTGGCGGTATTGGAAGGTTGTAGAACCTCTAAGAAGTGGGGCACAGTAGGTGGTCATTGGGGGTATACTCTTGAAGGAGATCGTGGGACCCCAGGTTCCTCTTTACTCTTTTCCTTCCTGGCCATGACGTAAATGGCTTTATTCTTCCACATCTTTATCCCATGATATGTTATTTCATTATATATTCTGGGCCAACTAATCATGGACTGTAACCTCTAAAACTGTGAGTCACTATAAGCCTTCTCTCTATGAGTTGATCATCTTGTTTTGGTACAATAACAGAAATGTGACTAAGACAGAGGTGTATCTTCTCAAAACAAGAGAACACAAAACGGTGTCAGCTACAGGACTTGTCAGAAAATATGGAAGTAATGTTCAGAATACCAAATGCTAGACAACAGGGTCAATGCCAAGAAATGCCGAAGACTCATACATTTAGTCAAGTGACTTCTCAGACCTAGGGCTGGATTTTGCCCTTGGGATAAAGCAGTGTTGTCTTGAATGGACAGCTTATGGTTGGGGGGTGGGTACTAAAGTCTTGAAGGAGTTACCTGTGTATGAGTTATTTGCCCTTGAAATTTCCTAGGGAGACCAGAGTTAATGAAAGCGGGTGCAGACTTGGACACTGGAGCCTTGTCCTGCCAGGGAGAGGCATCCATTGATTCAGTTCAAATGATGGAGAATTGATGCTGAGTGCACAGTGGGGGTTGGCAGGGCCTCTAAACACCATGAGAAAAGGTGCAGGTGAGGGTCAGAGAGCTGAGTTTCCATTCTAGTTCCACTAGGGACAGCAAGAACATTGTGATGTCTACCTGCCCCAGCTTGGGCATGGATCATGGATCACAAGCTCAGATCGTTACGTAAAAAAATTCCACAGTGTGTAAGTTGGAAAAAAACACTTCCCCTCATTTCTCTCCCAAAAGCACAGGGAAAAATAAGATCTTATAAAGCATTTCAATAGAGATTTATGCCTTCATTGAATTTCTCCCATGTCCCGTACAGAGCTAGCATTTTTCTTTGGTCCTCAGTGGCACTTTTGGGCTGTTTCAGAGAAAGATAAAAAGAGTAAGAGAACCAGATGAAACTTGCCTTTAGTTCTGGTGCTGCCTAAGTGAATGGGGCGGGGGGCAGTGAGCATACTCCATGACTGTGCCCTGATGGTACCTGGGACATGAGTTCCCAGAGGCAAGACTTATGGCTCTGTCTGTGTGACTGCACACATCCCTGTGGATGTCCTGCTGTTCAGCTAGATGCCAAGAGATTCAGAGGAGACAGAAAATGAGTGATACAGGGAAGAAGGCAAGGAGGAGAAGGCAGAGGAGTCAGTGGAGGAGAAGGCAGAGGGGTCAGCTGAGAAGACAGAGGGGTCAGCGGAGGAGAAGACAGAGGGGTCAGCGGAGGAGAAGGCAGAGGGGTCAGCGGAGGAGAAGGCAGAGGGGTCAGCGGAGGAGAAGACAGAGGGGTCAGCGGAGGAGAAGGCAGAGGGGCCAGTGGAGGAGAAGACAGAGGGGTCAGCAGAGGAGAAGGCAGAGGGGCCAGTGGAGGAGAAGGCAGAGGGGTCAGCGGAGGAGAAGGCAGAGGGGCCAGTGAGGAGAAGGCAGAGGGGTCAGCGGAGGAGAAGGCAGAGGGGTCAGCGGAGGAGAAGACAGAGGGGTCAGCGGAGGAGAAGGCAGAGGGGTCAGCGGAGGAGAAGGCAGAGGGGTCAGCGGAGGAGAAGGCAGAGGGGCCAGTGGAGGAGAAGGCAGAGGGGTCAGCGGAGGAGAAGGCAGAGGGGTCAGCGGAGGAGAAGGCAGAGGGGTCAGCGGAGGAGAAGGCAGAGGGGTCAGCGGAGGAGAAGGCAGAGGGGTCAGCGGAGGAGAAGGCAGAGGGGTCAGCGGAGGAGAAGGCAGAGGGGTCAGCGGAGGAGAAGGCAGAGGGGCCAGTGGAGGAGAAGGCAGAGGGGTCAGCGGAGGAGAAGGCAGAGGGGCCAGTGGAGGAGAAGGCAGAGGGGTCAGTGGAGGAGAAGGCAGAGGGGTCAGCGGAGGAGAAGGCAGAGGGGTCAGCGGAGGAGAAGGCAGAGGGGCCAGTGGAGGAGAAGGCCAAGGAGTCAGAGGAGGAGAAGGCAGAGGGGCCAGTGGAGGAGAAGGCAGAGGGGCCAGTGGAGGAGAAGGCCAAGGAGTCAGAGGAGGAGAAGGCAGAGGGGCCAGTGGAGGAGAAGGCAGAGGGGCCAGTGGAGGAGAAGGCAGAGGGGCCAGTGGAGGAGAAGGCCAAGGAGTCAGAGGAGGAGAAGGCAGAGGGGCCAGTGGAGGAGAAGGCAGAGGGGCCAGTGGAGGAGAAGGCAGAGGGGCCAGTGGAGGAGAAGGCCAAGGAGTCAGAGGAGGAGAAGGCAGAGGGGCCAGTGGAGGAGAAGGCAGAGGGGCCAGTGGAGGAGAAGGCAGAGGGGCCAGTGGAGGAGAAGGCCAAGGAGTCAGAGGAGGAGAAGGCAGAGAGGTCAGCGGAGGAGAAGGCCGAGGAGTCAGAGGAGTCAGTGGAGGAGAAGGATCTAAGGGAGCTGTTCCTCACTTCTTTAGGAACTGCCTGTGCAAAGGAGAAGGAAATTAAACCATTCTCTGGTATGTTTGTTAACAAATCTTTCTTAGGCCTACTCTAGCAGAGGTCTGCATTGTAGGAATGCCATATTTCAGGGTTTCTCATCTGCACTATGGGTCTTGGGCAGATAATGATACCACGGAGATATCTGGAATGGTAAGCAGTCTTTTCTTCACTGGTTCGGACATTATGGACATAGGAGCTGGAAAGATACCAGATACACTTGCCTAATCCTGATGTGCAGAGTTACCTAGCCATCAGAATTGTAATGAGCCATGCAAAAATAGCTCAACACATTCCAGGGGAAGCAACACTCACTAGCATTTGCTACAAGCCAAACATTACAGAGACGTAAACACATTTAACATAATGATCTCATAGCTCAGGTACTATTATCAACTCTGTTATATACAGGGAGAAACCAGAACTCAAAGAGATTAAAAAATCTGGGGCTGGGAAGATGGTTCAGTGGATAGAGTGCCTGCTCAGTCTGAGGACTGAGTCTGGATCCCAGCACCTACATAAATGATGGGGTGTGTTTGGAAGCCTGCCTATAATCCCAGAGTTAGGGATCTTCAGAGCAAGCTGTCTAGCTAGACTAGCTAAACTGTCAAGCTCCAGGTTCAGGGAGATCCTTCCTTAACAAATAAGGAAGACACCCAAATCAACTTTAGGCTTCCAAACGCATGCGTACATGTATACACATGTACAAATGCATGCTCCCATACAGATGAAAACTTGCACATACACATGTGCACACCACACAGACAGAAGACACACACACACACACACACACACACACACACACATGCACGCACACACCCAAAGAAGAAGGAATGTATCCACAATCATGTTAGTTTGGGGCTTAGATGGTGACATGGGGGCCTGGTTCCTGCTATTTCTGAACCCTTGGCCAGTCAGGAATCCGCCAATAGCTCCACCAATGGAGCTCTAACTGGAGACCTCTTTTTCCATGCCAAGAACCCCCATCTCAGCAAATATACACTGCAGCCCCCGGTTGTTAACACTGTCTTCAGAGAAATCTGAAGTGCTATGCTGAGATTTCTAAACTACCACATCCTTAAGTATAATCACATCATCCTTTTTTTCTCCCATTGTAACCCAAGACTATTGTCAGGGGGAGGCTTCTAGAACCTACCAGTTTTCCCTTCATCTATTATAACATGCCAACACATTCTACAGAGAGAATAATCTGGGAAGTGGCAGAAAACTGTCTATCACAGAATGAAATCTGGAGCTTAGCTATGGGCCAGTTTCTTGTTCAGGATCCACACGGGATTCCTGGGTATTATTTGTGTCTAAAAGGGGAAGTGAGCTAACCCATGTCTTCTTTGTCCTCTTGTGGCAACAGCACAATGCTTTCCCTGTGGCTTGGAAAGATCAATAAATGGGTCTAGTCAGAATGGCTTGTAATGAGATCTGATTATAAGGTTTAATACCTTTACTCTCCATTGAGCTGCCAGGAAGCACGATGCTGTAATATCCCCCTTTCCCCATTAATGTCCCAGACAGGATATTCTTGCTAACTGGACATTTGTTATGTTTGTGAGGCCACTTGCACCATGGCAGTTTGTCAGCACCCTGAGGTGGGCATCAAAAGGTAGGTTTTACATGAAAAGTTCTTGAAACTTCTTAGGGTGTGTGTAAATGAGGGGGGTGGCTTGGTGCAAGAAAAGAGAAAGGACACAGTACTTGGAATGCCAGCACCAGCCACTATTCCAAGGAACTACAGCAGCCTGGACGAGAGGCTTTCAGCCCCTTTCCACATTTCTCCATCTGGACTGGGACAAACACTGGTAGTCATTCAAAATATTATTTTCTTCTTTTCCCCTGAGTACCCTGGGAGGATATTTTCTAGCCACAGGACCAAGGTAAATGAGAAGTACTGATGTGGGTTGCTTCCACGTATGGCTCTCAAGAACCTTTCCAGCTACCCTTCGCACTTCTACCTTAGCTGGTTCACAGGACAGACATCACTTCCACGGAGACCTTAGAATTGAACACAAGGGAGGCCCTAGTGCTCTATGACCCTGAGTGATGCAGCTTGGCAGGTGTCTTCTAGATGGATTGGTTTTGTTAACATTTTTAAGTGAATTTTTATGATTTTCATACAATATATTTTTATATTTAGATCCCTTTTCCTATCAACACCTCTCCTTACTGCCTTTGCCCAATTTAATGTACACTATTACATATATATCTATATACCTATAAACACATATATCTATATATCTAGATGTATATGCCTATAGAGTCTTAATTTGTGTTCATAAATGTCCTTCAGTGTAGGTCCATCCACCAGAGCCTGGTTAACTGTAGAGTCCCATCCTTGAAAGCGACTGTCTCTCTGCCTCCCAGCACCCATCAGTTGCCAATAGTTCCTCAGGGAGGGTTGGAGTTTCTCACCCACTTCCCCACATCTAGGGACAAGGATGTTACTTGATGCTAGAGTCTAACCTATCCCAACTCAAACACCACCTGGCTGGCTCCTGAGCCATCCTTGTCTAAACTGCCAGTCCTACTGATTTAGTCGTCAAAGCCCTTCAAAAGTATCCCTTGGCTTCAAGATTAAAAATCTCAGCTCTACCATAATCCATGAGACCCTGTGGGAGCCAGCCCCTGGCTGCTTCCACTTCCTCGCCTCATGTTCCTCCTTCATCCCCGCCACCAGCAGCCATGTTTTGCATACTTCATTAAATGCCACATGCACGCACGCTCTTTTGGACTCAGGCCATTCGCATGCTCTCTCCTCCCTCCATCTTTGATCTTGTACTAAGTTTTCTGGACTCTTACCACATAGAGAACAAGTATGAAAATGAAAGAGTGTGTTGGATCACTTTTAAAGAAAAAAACCCAATCATCCTCATTGCTTAATACTGAAGGGCTGGGAAGAATTTGTGAGAAAAGTTCCTTAATGAGAAACTGCTAATGGCTCAAACATGTGAGGAGGCCAGGCAGTCTAGATAAAGTATGAAATGTTCTTTAAATAGACTTTTATATATCCACTGAAATTAGGCTCATGACAGACAGATAATTAGGGAGCTGAAAGAAAACATAATGAAACGGAGTGATTAAGGACTTATGCTGAAATGTCCATTGTACGTTTGGAGAATGGGAACTTTGAAGAAATAATTTTCTTTCCTTTCGGTCTCTTCTTTATTTTTCTGTATTTTCTGAAGTATCTAAAATGTCCAAAGTTTTACTCCAAAACAATAAGAAAATGATGATTATATCTATATAGTATGCTTGCTATTTTGTATTTCATAAATTCTCTTCTTCTAAAATTGTGAGCTTCCTGGGAAGCTTATTTTATCATCTATGCATGGTTGAATTAGGAGATCTCTGATCTAATCTGGATTAGATAATAAATACTCAATAAGTAATGCAAAGGAACTCAACAGACAGTCCTTCTTTAAACAGCTCTTCTGAGACATTTACTTGCCTATTCCAGAGTCTGGGTTGTTAGTTCTCAAGCTACCCCACTGCTTGTCACTGCAGATATTACTGGGAGTTAGTGAATTTTACACAGCCAGTCAGAAGGCCTGTAAGCCCCTAGAGATGTGTGGAGAGTATTAGGAGTAGGAAGGCTGGAAGAGCGACTTAAGTAGTCAGATAAAAGTAGTTCCCTGTCTCACATCATGTTCAGCAGTGTGGTCAGACACCGGCTGGAGAGTCAGTGAGGACTCCCTACTCAGTTCACTAAGAGTGATGGTTTGAACAAGAATGTCCCCCTCGGGTTCTGAGTACTTGAACACTTGTTCCCCACTTGATGGTGTTGTTTGGGGAAGGTCATGGTACCTTTAGGAGGTGTGGCTATGCTGGAAGAATGACATCATAGGGGAGGGCTTCAGTCTTGTCTCATTTCCTTCTTGCATGTGCTTGAAGATGTGAGCTCAGCATTCTTCACCAGCTGCCTCCTGCCTCCTCCAGCCATGCCTCCCCACCACTATGGACTTTGATTTCTCTGAAACTATAAGCTCAGTAAACTCTTCCTTTTACAAGTTGCCTTGGTCATGGTGTTTTATCAACCACAACAGAAAAGTTCCTAATATACTATGTGATTAAAATCAGGGTTTTCCCCAACCACTTTGAATAAGCGTCTTATTTAACAATTGGCATACTGACAGACACACAAAGAGTGATTTAGTTTTTGTTAATCGGGATTAATAGAAATTAAAAATTATAGTGGTGTTTTGTCTAAACTGGCTTGCCAACAAGCTCAAGGTTCAGTGAGAGACTCTAAAAAAATAAGGTGGAGAGTGACAAGGAAGATGTTGACTTTGGCTGGCTTCCGTATACAGGAACCTAAAGCAGAATCAAACCCAACTATAAAGTCAGTTAGGCAAAAGTTCCCAAGTAAATTTCTGTATGAAGCCTGAGGGGCAGGGCCTGGTGTCATGTACGATGGGCTGAGACATGCTTTTGTGTCCCAGGCTCTCTAAGTTCTTCGCTACTTGGTAGCTGGCTTTCTCAGTCCCTTTCAAATGTCCGGTTCCTTGTTTTGCTGTCTGCTTACAGCAGTCTCTCCTACCGACATCAGCTCTGAGCAGGAGCACACAGGCTCTGTCTTCTCTCTTCTCTCTGAGGCTAAGCTTAGAGTCACCAGGCCTGTCTACAGAAAGGCTACCATAGTGCCTGCATGGAGGGGCAGTGAGTAGATTCACGAGAAACCTTGCTATGATTTCTTCCCTGTCTAGCTGAATGGGTCTAGCTGAAGAAGTCTGAGTCGAGAAGGGTCCGTTGGTGAGGCTGGGTGGACTGACCAGGGGACCTAGACAGAGGAGATGCTAACGGCACAGCTGCAAAAAGGTTTACGGTTCAGGAATCTTGAAGCTATTAGATTTCAGAGAAAAATCAGCCTTGGCTCTTCCTTGGAAACTGCAGGCCTTAGGGTGAGCTCTTCCTCCTCCTCTCTTTCTGACATCATGAATCACAAATCAAGGTAGATCTTCTAAGATGAAGACACTCCCAAAGCAGAGTATCTTTAATTATTGAATTTTTGTTTATTTCATACAGAAAATCTCAACCTTAATCCCCTTGTAGCATCTTCCCCACTGGCACCCTCCGCAGCCCCCCAGATTAGAATTCATACATTCTGTCATTTGTGCCAAGGCCCATTGTATCAAGTTAGTGTCCCTAGACATTCCTAATGCAAGTTCATGCACTGAGGTCGAGTTAGCCCATCTAGAGTCCTCCCTTTAAGAAGATCAGTCTTCCTCACCCAGCAGTAATCATCTGCTAATATTTCTTTTGCTAATATTGGGACCTGCTGCCCATTTCCACAGTTCTATGCTGCATTTTGTCTCCAAAGCAGAGTATCTTATTGCTTGTTCATTCTGCAGACAGGGTATAATGGGGGGCCCTGTGTTTGGGAATGGATGTGTTGCAGTAGGGTGTATCTGATGAGAATAGCCATCAGGAGACTGTGGTTGTCCTCGGACACAAGAACCATTTATTCCTTAGTTCACAGCGGGATAAAGTACTGTTGCTCCACTCCTCTCTTTCTTGAGACATCCTGAGGCCTACTGTCTATATCAGGAGTCTTAACAATACTCGATGATGTCTTTACTGACTCCAATCAAGCATGGGTTTGATTCGAACAAGCTGAAGGATGCCCTTGGTCTTCTCTACCCTCTCTTGTAGGCTCCTTTGCTCTGTATTTTTTTTTTTTTTTTTTTTT
>VZQC01013319.1:1027323-1135037 GCA_009823505.1 Rhizomys pruinosus | reverse complement strand
TTTTTTTTTTTTTGGTCTTTTCGAGTCAAGGTCTCCCTGTATCCCCAGCTGTCCTGGAACTCACTCTGTAGACCAGGCTGGCCTTGAACTCACAGAGATCTGCCTGCCTCTGCCTCCCGAGTGCTGGGACTACAGGCGTGCGCCCCCATGCCCGGCTTGCTCTGCGTTTTTCACTGTCACTACGCTGAGCTCATCCCCAGGCCCTTCCTCTCTGAACCACTACGATGTCTTCCTAACTAGTCCTTCTGTTCCAGGATTTCCCTTCATCCATCTGTTTTATATGTAAGGGTTTATCTGAAGTATGGTTTGTTTGTTTCTTTTATTAAAAATAAGTTTCATTCTGGGCATGGTGACAAATGCCTTTAATCCCAGCACTCAGGAGGCAGAGGCAAGTTGATCTCTGTGAGAGCAAGGCCAGCCTGGTCTACACAGTGAGTTCTAGGACAGCTGTGGCTACAGGGATACCAGAACTTGTCTCGAAAATATTTTCTTTGTTGACTATGTTCTTTGACAATTTCATACATGCATAAAGTCCATTCTGATGACAATAACCATCCTCTCTAATCTCCCTTCCACCGCCATTACCCTCCTCCAATATCCCCTTTGTGGCATTGATGTCTTTTTGCATAGTTGGTTTTTTGAGAGCCATTGAGTTTAACCAGGATCATCCATGTGATCCTAGGGTTAGAGCTGTCCACTGGAGCCTGGTGGACTTCTCAGGGGTATACAACTGAAGACAATATATTCCTTCCACAGGAACCATCAGTAGCCAATAGTTCATGAGGGAGGGGTAAGGGCCTATGAGCTCTGCCTTGATCCATGATTTACTGTTGATGGCTGTGCAGGCCCATTCCAGGCAGCAGCAGCTGCTGCGAGGTCATGACTGCATTGCTGTTCTATGCCCAGAAGACAGTACTTCACAGCCCATCTCCCTGTGCTCTAGCCTTAGATTCTTTCCACTCCTTTTCTGCGATGACCCTGAGCATCAGGAGGGGTAGTAAAAATGATCTGTTTAGGGATAAACACTCAGCCATCACTTCTTCTCAGCTCTTTTCTCTGATTGAGGCTGGGAGTAGCATTTTTCTATGGGTATAAACAGAAATATTTAGAACCTAGCTTGGTGCCATGGCAATTTAGCTAAAGAGTAGTAAGTTTACCCCAGGGCTCAAGTCTTCCTCAGCTATTGGTTTTTGACTGTGTTTACAGTACTAGGTATGCATTCTCTCTTGTGGAGGGCACATCTAATCCAATCAGAAATTAGTTTGTTGCCTATAACAATTGTGCTATTATTGCACAAGTGGGCACATGCTGCCTGGCAGGATCAGGTTAATAACCAGGTGAGACTGCTGATGTGATGCCTTTTCTCCCTCAACAGCCCACATAGCATTTTCTTTTTTAAAAAACATTTTATTTATTTATTTTTTATGTGTATGAGTATTATGCCTGCATGAACATAAGTGTACCTGTGTCTTGCAATGCAACCTGGGTGCTGGGAGTCAAGGCCAGGTCCTCTGCAAGCACGGCCAGTCCTCTTAGCCACTGAGCTGTCTCTGTAGCCCCATGTAGTATTTTCTACCAGGATAAAGTGAAAGCATCTAGAGGGGCTTATCAACTGTTCTGGGCAGCCATGACGATTGGCAAGAGCCTGCATTGTTTGGGGGGCCTCCAGGCCTCCCTAACCAACAATTTGTAAGGAGGAATTACACACCTGTTTTTTTTTTTTGTTGTTGTTGTTTAGTGACTCTTGGCATTCAGCAACAGCATTATTCAGAAATGCTCCCCTACAACTCTCTTTCTCCTTTCTCTTAATATATATGTTTATGCATTTAAAGATTTATTTATTCTTTTTATGTATATGAGTGGTTTCCTGCATGTATGTATGTATACCATGTATGTGCCTGGTCCCCATGGAGACCAAAAAAGGGTGTGGGATCCTCCTCTAGAACTGGAGTTACATATGGTTGTTAGCCACCATATGGGTACTAAGAACTGAACATGTGTCCTTTATAAGAGTACCAAGTATTCTAACCTCTGAGCCATCTCTCCAGGCCCCCAACTTGTATTTATTTTGTTTTTTGGTCTTTTTGAAACAGAGTCTCCCTGTAGCCCCAGGTAGACTGGAACTCACTCTGTACACCGGGCTGGCCTTGAACTCACAGAGATCCGCCTGCCTCTGCCTCCAGAGTACAGGGATTAAAGGTGTATGCCACCATGCCTGGCTCAATTTATATTTTTAAGTTGGCTTACAAAGTAGTAAGTTTGCATATGGCTGTTTTCCATACATCCTTAGTTTTGGTAAAGCCCCTATCTTGTCTCCCATATCCTCCACCCCATCCCTGTTTAAACATTTCCTCATCTGCTTCCATATCACCTATGTTCTGCCATCCTCTCTCTTTTAAGGCCTCTCTCATGCTAATGCCCCCTTTTTTAGTTTCCTTATTTCTACAGATACACCTGGTTAAATATATGAATCTGAAGATCTAAAGCTGGTCCACATATGAGAGAAACACAGCATGTATCTTTCTAAGCCTAGGTTACCTTACTCAGTATAATTTTTTTCTAGTTCCATTCATTTACCTGTAAATTTTACACTTTAATTTTTCTTTACAATGGAATAAAATCCAATTGTGTATATGTGCCACATTTTTATACTCTTTAAAAAATTTAAATTTTATGTGTATGAGTGTATTGCCTGCATGTGTGTAAGTATGCCCATGTTGTGCAATGCCTATAGAGGTCAGAAGAAGACATTGGATCCCCTGCAACTGGAGTTACAGATGGTTGTTAGCCACCATTTGGGTGCTGGGAATCAAACCCAGGTCCTCTGTAAGAGCAGTCAGTACTCCTAACTGCTGAGTCATCTCTCCAGCTCTGAAATTTCCATACTCTTTGGTCTACCTGGAACACTTTTGCTCCCATCTTTGAATTGTCACATTCTGTCAGTATAGAAAACTAAGATTAAAAAAAATCAGAACAAAGAAGCTTAGCATGGTAGCACACAGCTATAATCCTACCACTTAGGAGACTGCTGCAGAAAGATTGTGGGTTTAAAGCCAGCCTGAACTGCACAGTGAACTCTAACCAGCTCCGTTATACAGCAGGACTGCTTCAAAAAAACAAACAAAACAAAAATACTTCAGGGGGTAAATAAGTAAATAACACATATGTTAATCAGCTTAATTTAACCATTCTACACTACATAGCTCATACCACGCTCCATAAATGCATACAACTGTGATTTAGTTAATAAAATAATGAGGGCTGGAGAGATGGCCTAGCAGTTAAGAGCGCCGACCGCTCTTGCGAGGACCCGGGTTCGATCCCCAGCACCCACATGCGGCCGAGAACCGTCTGAAACTCCAATTCCAGGAGAACTCCAGTTCCAGGGGGAATCCAACACCCTCTTCTGATCTCCACGGCATTGCACGACACGGGTGCACAAACTTGCAAGCAGACAGTACATTCATACACATACAGAAATAAATAAAATTAATAAAAAAATTTTAAAATAATGAAAACCCCAATGTTTCTCTTAGCCCGTCTGCCTCAGGCGGGGTTAGCCCTTCCTCCACTGAATTTCCAGTGCACTCCACTTTCTCAATTAGGTTCATGCTCAGCTTTCCTCCCAGCACCAGCTTCCTGCAAGGAGAAGTTGTGTCTGATTCATATTTGTATCCCCCGACTTTGCACAACACTCCGTCGTATTACAAATGAACACACGTATGAACTTCTCACCTGCTACTTGGCAGTTAATTGTCACATTCACTCCACGAACTGTTCTGACGGTGCCGCCAATGTCCACCGTGACAGTAGGCTTCTCTGTGTTGACCACAGCCGTTCGTGATGTTTTCACTAGTGGCTTCCCTGGAAATGAGAAAGATCAGGAACTGTTACTAATGAACACTGATGTAGACGGCACTGAAATACCAAAAACCCAACAGTGAATACATGTTCTGACACATGTCCTGCCATGCTTTGCCTCCGAAAAAATCTGTAGTTGCATGGTATAAGCCATCTGGTCACCCGGCCTTCCACCTGTGTGCCTACCATAGACTAATCAGAAAAAGAACAAGGGTTGAAGAGTTTGAAGCTTGAGCCTGGTGTATGAGTGAGGATGGCATGCTTTTTAATCACCAAGTCAACAAAGACCTATAACACACATTATTTTTCTTTTTAATATTTTTATTAATTTTTATTGTTTTTTTAAATATAATACTTTTATTGATGTTTTGTGTATTTCAGACATCATTTTTCAGTCCAATTTAGACATATTCCCCTTTCCATGTCCCCCACCCCACCCCAGATCATGCATTCTGCCATACATGTCCTGCATCTTTCTCTCAGTCCTTTTAAAGTTTTTCTCTGCAAAGGTTTATTGTTTTGGGTAGAATTTAACTATATTAGTCCATTCTTTGACCCAGTCCTTATGTTGTTGTGGTTCCCTCCCAATTGTATTGCTCTAAAATATGCCCATATAAATGTCATATATGTACCAGAATTATGTCCTCCAGGAATAAACTGTATATTAGCTCCAATATATGTTTAGGAATTCACCTTTTTCCCGTTAATTTTATATTACTCTAAAATATGAATGTATACCTTCCACCCATATACATTAATTACCATGTCTGAATGTAAGTGGTAAGTTAATTCTAGGGCTCATTAAGATATTCACATTGTAACATCACAGTTGCTTTCAGATAGAAAGAGATATAACAATAATGTGGCTCAGCTTGCCTTTCAACTGGGGGATTTGGTACTAGCATCCACAAATGAGGGAAACCATTTCCTGTTTGTTTTTGGGGGGCTGATAACACACATTTTTAAAAATTTTATTTATTTATTTTTCTATGTGTATGAGTGTACTGTCTACATGTAGGTTTGTGCACCCATGTCGTGCAATGCAGCGGAGGTCAGAAGAGGGTGTCAGATACCCCTGGAACTGGAGTTAAAGATAGTTCTCAGCTGCCATGTGGGTGCTGGGGATCGAACCCGGCTCCTCTGCAAGAGCAGTCGGCGCTTTTAACCACTACCAGCCCCATAACACACATTTTAAGGGCTTAATCTTAATCTCTCCAGCCCCATAACACACATTTTAAGGGCTCAGTTTTTTTCACTCTGAGACATTAGATTCACATGTGGTTGTTAGCATAAAAACAGAACAATTCTGTTTAATGTAGGTCTAATTTTCCTCTAATGGGATCATGCTACAAAACTGCAGCACAATTTCTTGGTCCCAATATGGACATTCACACAGTTAAGCTACAGAATATGTCTGTCTCCATAAGAATCCTTCATGATAACCTCTTAATTCTTTGACAGCCACTACTATGGTGTTTGTTCCTGGTTTTCATCATCTGAAGCATGTTATGTAAGTGGAATTGTGGTCTGTAACCTTTGGTAATTGGCTTTTTTTTATTCCTAATCAGAATTCTTTGGAGATTCTTTCATGTCTCATATGGTATCACAATTGGGTTTTTTGATGATGTGTTCCTTTTTACTCCCAGGACATAGGTGAACCACAGTTTGTTTAGCTGTTCAACTACTGTGGAATATCTGGGGCTGTTTCAGATTTTGATAAATAAAGCTGCTGTAAACATTCTGGTACAGGTTGCTTTGGGAACATATCTTCATTTCTTGGGTGTAAATGCCAAGGTAGGAAATTTATACATCAGGTATCATTTTCTCTTCTTCCTCATTACATTTCCTTTCTTTTATGCACAGTGGCATTTTACTGTGATTTAAAGTTGCATTTCCCCAATGCTGTTGACTCTCACATGTTTATTTGCCACATGTATGTCTTCTTTGTTGACATAGCAATTCATGTTACTTGAACATTAAAAAAATTATTAGCAAATACTTCAGTAAGTAACAGTATTAAAAACAGAAAGAATATTAGAGTTGCATGTTTGAATTTATTTTAATGCTTGAATTATCCATTCTGTAACATTTTGTAGTCAGTGAACTACTGGTTGTTAGGATCTAGAATACTAATTGCCTTCCAAGTAGCTGTGCTGAAGCCATCTTGTAGTTGTTCATATTTACTGCCCTTTTTACCAGAAGATAACTCAAATCTTTGAAAGTAATTTCTTCTCTTTTAAAAATGTTATTTATTTTTATTTTATGTGTATGAGGATTTTGCTTGCATACATTTAAGTGCACCATGTGTCTTCAGTGCCTGTGGAGGTCAGAAGAGGGCATCAGATCCCTGGGAGATCCCTGGAGTTACGGAAGGTTGTTAGCTGTCATGTGGCTGCTTCTGAAAAAAGCAGTAGGTATTCTTAACTGCTCAGCCATTTCTTCAGTCCTTCTCTTCTTTTTAAATTGTGGGCAAAGCTTTCTCCATAACATAAGGATTAGTGTCAAAATATTCTCTCGGGTAGAGATTTAGGGCAAAAGGTGACCCTTTGAGGACTTGGTGGTACGCTTCATTGTCTTTCTTTTTTTTTTTTTTNCAGAAGAGGGTGTCGGATTCCCCTGGAACTGGAGTTCTCCTGGAATTGGAGTTTCAGACGGTTCTCGGCCGCCATGTGGGTGCTGGGGATTGAACCCGAGTCTTCTGTAAGAGCGGTCGGCGCTCTTAACCACTAGGCCATCTCTCCAACCCCCACTTCATGTTTTTTTAATCACACGTGTAACCTAGCTTTAAATTTATTTATTGTTTTTTATTTTACTCGTTATTTTTATTTTATGTGTATCAGTGTATTGCCTGCATGTGCGTTAGTGCACCTGTGTCGTGCAATGCCTGTGGAGGTCAGAAGAGGACATCAAATCCCCTGGAACTGGAGTTATGGGCAGTTTTCAGCTGCCATGTGGGTTCTGGGTTCAGTAACTCAAGTCCTCCACAAGGGCAGCCAATGCTCTTTTTTTTATTTTATTTTTTTTTATTTTTGTATGGTATGAATGTACTGTCTGCATGTCGGTTTGTGCACCCGTGTCATGCAATGCCGCGGAGGTCAGAAGAGGGTCTCGGATTCCCCTGGAACTGGAGTTCTCCTAGAACTGGAGTTACACACGGCTCTTAGCCACTATGTGGGTGCTGGGGATTGAACCTGGGTCCTTTGCAAGAGCAGTCGGTGCTCTTAACTGTTAGGCTATCTCTCCAGCCTCATTGTCCTTCTTATAAATTAGTTTTGCTGCATCATAGACAAGGGCAGAGTGTGAAAACTGTTAATTATCTATGGTAATATTTGTGGAGCCATATCTAGTTTCTTCTTTCCTGGGTTGATATCATGCATTTATTCTGGGGTTTTGGCTGGGCCCTGGAACCTGAGATGGTCTTTCACAGCTTCCTGGTTCACTCGCTTTTTCTCTCACTACTAGGGATGAAGGCTTTGCCTCGATTTATGTTGTTTCCTGCATCATATGCCATCCCCGTCCTTGATTCAGATTCTGTAACCTTTACCTTCAAAGATCCTTGTCAACTGGGAATGAAGTAACTCACCTGAAGATGTGACAGTTCTCTGCATTCCTCAGGTAGCATCTATTTGTGCTTACTGCCTCACTAACGGGTCAATTCCATGGCGTCACATATTTATCACCCATAGTAATATATTCTGTCTCACTGAAGGGGCCACTTCTCTCTGCATCTGTTCTCCCTCCCAGAGGCAGGGCTACTTCTTTTGGTGGCAACTTCACAAAGTTCCTTAGGCCTACTTATTTTATAGCAAAACCCTAAAAGCATTCGTTCATTCACATATTTAACAGAGACTTTGCAAAACCCTTCTCTGTTTAAGGCTTGCTGGTGGAAGTGGGAAAACGGAAGTGGGAAAATGGTGGCTTCAAGGACCTGAGAATCAAGTAGACAAGAAAATATAATTATACTGCAAGTGGTGTATAGCAAGTTCCCCTCAACATGTTTGGATAAGAGCTAAGTGTTATGGCACATACCTTTAATCCCAGCACTCAGGAGGAATAGATGCAGGCAGATCTCTGTGAGATTGAGGCCAGCCTGGTCTACATAGTGAGTTCCAGGTGAACAGGGGCTACAGGGAGACCCTGTCTCAAAAAGACTGAAAAAAAGTTTGGTTGAAAGCAGGGGGAAGAGGCAGAAAACTGAGTTAATACTGAAATGCTTTCCCATTAGGAAGGGAGGCTTGCAGGCAGCAGCTATCTAAGGAGAACACTGTGTCTACAAGGACCAAATCACATCTACGAAGGGCTCCTGAATCCATGCCTGAGGTTGAAGGATTTCAACTACAGTTGGCGTTCACGCTGCTGCTGGAGGACATGTGCTAGCTGGAAGCCTGAGTGCCAGCCCCCACGTTCCATGTGGGTTTTGTCTAATTGAATCAATTTTTTTTTTTACCATTGAATCTTTTATTTTTTAAAAGTTAAAATCTCACAATGTATTGTTCAGAAAGAAATCCCAGTACTCATAATGGTCTTATTGGTGGGATTTGTGGTAGAGAACTCCACTTAGGACCAGCATGCTCGGACCTCGGGAACACAGGGAGGGGGACTAGCGACTAGAAGGGACTGGTCATATTGGATACTTGGTATCCCTCTAAGCTTCACTCACATATGTCTCATAATGGGCCACCAAAGGCTCGGGGAATGGACCATTGAAGAGTATAAATCTAGGTCACATGACCCCACCTTCAAATGGACCTGGATGTCCTTGTCCAGAAGCAGAAGCAACTGCAGTAACTTGCAGCGTGCAGGGCTTGATCATCTCCAGGGTATATCCATTCACCTTGATGAGGCAATCCATCTGTTTGCAGTGTACCATGTCAGAGGCATGAAATACCTGCATGAGCTGCCCATTTTACTACTGAATTTTAAGAGCTATTCTAGAGTTCAGTCCTTTGTTGGACACAGAGTTTGCAAATGCTGACTCCCAGTGTATAGGGTTCTTCTCCCTTTTCTGAGCAGGACCTTTCACAGACCTCTGTGTTTAACTTTGATAACCTCTAGTTTATCAATTTTTCTTTTATAGATTATACTTTTGATATCAATTTTAAGGACTCTTAGATCTAGAGCCTGAAGATAATTTCCTATGTTTTGTTTTTCCTAAAAGCTTTATGGTTTAAGTTTTACATTTAGCTTAGTAATACACTGAGTTGATTTTTGCATAAAGTGTGACGCTCAGGTAGGGTCCACTGGTTTGTAGCCATTGTCTCCCCAGTTCGGATTCCCTTTATTGAATAGGCCGTCTTTTCTGCCATGGATGACATCTTCATCTTTGTCAAGATTGGCATCATTGTGTGGATCTGTTTCTGGGGTCTCTATTTCATTGCATCCTTCCTTCCTCCTAATTCCCTTCAATCTTTTAAAAATACTTTATTAATTTTATTTTATGCATATGAGTGTATTGCCTGCATGTGTGTAAATGCACCCATGGTATACAGTACCCATGGGGTCAGAAGACAGTGTCAGGTTCCCCAGAGCTGTACCTATAGGTGGTTGTTAGCTGGCATGTGGGTGCTGGGACTCAAACCTGGGTCCTCTGCAAGAGCAGACAGTCCTGTTAACTGATGAGCCATCTCTATAGGCCCCTATTGGGATTTTGATAGGAATTACATTGATCATATCTATCAATTGTGGAAAAACTAACTTCTTGCATTGTATTGAGTCCTCCAGCTCCTAGAAGTCTGTGTGTCTACTTATCTTTAGTTTCTTTCATCAGTGTTGTGCAGATTCCAGGATACAAGTTTTATTATGTTATTTTGGTTGGATTTATACCTAATTATTTCTTTTGAGAGATAGCAAATAACACCGTGTTTTTAACTTTATGTGTATTTCTTGTATATATAAATTCAGCTCCATATTAGGTCTAGAGCTTTTGTGTAGCTTCTGTGAGATTTTCCCTATATGGGCCTTCATTTCCTCTGCAGAGAAGGACAAATTTCATTTTCTCCCTGCTTATTTCTATTTCTTGCATTAGCATACTGGGCAGATCTTCAAGCACCACGTTGAGTAAGGACGGAAAAGCAAGTTTTTCAGGGCTGAACAGTTTCAACTGGGGCACAGGCGTTTCTGTATTCTGTTGCATGACTTCTAGATCTTCTTTTTTAGCTAGTGCAGCCATTTTCTCTGAGATTACAGACATGAAGCAGACAGAAGCAGATGTCCAGTTGCCTCACTTGACTTTGTTTCCTGTGTGTGTGTGTGGGGGGTAGGGGTAGGAGTAGGGGATGGGGTCTCCACTACTGCTGGGTGGGGGTGGGGCTCCCAGGGCTCTCCATTGGTTAGCCCAAGCTCCCACTGGGAGATGGTAAAAGTCTGACTCTGGTGAGCAGGGACGGAGAATGCTTTGTGGTGAAGGAAAAGGTTCACATTCTCCACGTGGTGTCTTCATGAGCCCTGACAGGGATGCAGCTCCTCATTTTCTGTGACATCTGCTCCATGGAGGTGTTGGAGCACTTCATTTCTGGTCAGGCTGCTCATGCGGCAGGCGAGTTTAGGTTCCTTTATCAGCCTGTCCTGGGGTTTGGTGTAGATCACACTGTTTCTGTGACATTTTGCCAGAGCACAGCAGCATTTTCTAGACATCTGTCCTGCTATGCTGTCCCTTTCCTGGTCCTTTTGCTAGAGACAGCAATCTTTTATTCATCCTGCTTTCACATCCTCATTGGCTTTTCCTGGTGCCTAGCTTCTTCAGTGCCAAACTCGGGGTTTATGAGTCAAAAAGAAAGGCCCAGAAGTTCACAGTGGTGTGACCTGTCCCAAAAGTTCACAGTGGTGTGACCTGTCCCAAAAGTTCACAGTGGTGTGACCTGTTCCAAAAGTTCACAGTGGTGTGACCTGTTCCACACAGTGCTGTGACCTGTTCCGTAGTTTCTAGAGTTTCTAGCCAGTCTGCTTTCTTCTTTCCATTTTTCAATCTGGTAATCTTAGTGAAAAGTAAAACTATGTCCTCTAAGCTGTCTTCCTGAAGTTCTTTGCATGTTACACTTTAACAGGCTTTTATCATCTGGGGAAAATATACAGCTCTGCATATACATGACCATAACACACAATGCAAAGACTCATTTATTGGGGAAATAAGGGCCCATATGAGATCACTTCATACACCTGAAGCTTAACCTTTTGTAAGTCAGATGGATTTCCTTTTGTTTTAACCTTTGTATAGACAGGACATGGTGCTGTGCACAAATTCTACAATGGCACCCTCTCTTCTCTTTCTTCATTAATGGAAGCAAACCTTGCTTTGGAAATGTTCTTCCGATTCCGATGCCCACGGTCCTATTTTGCCTAGTATTCCTTATCTCTCACCCCTCATTCCTCTTGGATGGTCACCCAGCCTCATATCAGAAGCCATCTCTGTTCTCCTCTCCTGTTTGACCTGGTTTCTAGGCAGACATAATTAAGAGCATTGGAACTTTGTTCTAGAGTGGAGACTTGAATCAGGTGTACAGGCTTTTCACGTCTATTATGGCTGGGTCTTTCCCACCACTTCATCTCCTTTTCCATCATTCAATACTTTAAAAAAATATATTGCTTATTGCTATTAAACTTTTCATAGATCATACATCATTTCTCAATCTAGTTTAGACTCATTTCCCTTTCCATGCCCCCACCCCACCCGAGTTCATGCATTCTGCCATACTTGTGTTGCATCTTTTTCTGAGTCTTTCCAGAGTTTTTCCAAAGCAGAGGGTTATTGTTTGGGGGAGAACTTCACTGTTTCAGTTGGTTTTGTTTGGTTTTGTTTTGGTTTTGTTTTGTCCCGGTTCTTTTGTTGTTGTTGTTTCTTCCAACTTGTATTGCTTCAACGTACATATATATGTCACACCTATACTAAAATTATTTTGTCTGAAAACAAACTGTATGTTATTTCCATATCATATTTCAGGATTCGGATTTTTCCATTCCAACTTTTGAGATCACGTGTGGCTTGGCGTGGAGATGAGTGGCTCAGTACTATAATGATATGCTGACATAAATGTGGAGCAAAAATGGAGACAGCAGCAGAAGTAACGCTGAACTAATATCAGCTCACTCCGAAGCCAGTCTAACCCTAACCAGCATCTCTGTGGCTATAACCTAATGCCACCATCACTGCGTGACTGCACAGCATCCCTGGGCTCCTTTCCTCCACTCCTGCCTTACTCAAGTCTCTTCTTAAGGCATCATAATCATTTTTCTAAAACATCAATCAGATAATATAGATTTGCTGCTTTAAACTTCTAACATGTTTTCAGTGGAATCCAAACACATTCCTAGCTTCTTTCTGTGACCAATGGTCTCCTGTGCAGTCAGGTCAACAGTCTGTCTCTTTAGCCTCATGGGGCTAACATTTCCCATTAGCCACTGTGCTCTAGCTCATTGGCCTTCCTTTCTTCCATCCAGCAACTTTGCCCTGTCTGGTCCTTGTTTCCTATGTCTTCTACCTACAAACATCTACATGGATATAGTCTTCTAGTCACTTGAGCCTCTTTGCATGTAACATCTCTTGGTAAGGCTGTCTGTCTAAAGTATGCACCATCTCACTCCCCTGACAGGCATTATGCATCTCATTTATCGCTTTGTTTTTTTAAGATTACATGATCCATCAGAATTTATCTTCCTTACGTATATGTTCTCTGTACTCTCCTCCCCCCACCATACCCCACCATAGCAATCTCCCTAAAAGCAGGAATCCCGTCTTTCTTATTTGTTCCTACCACCCAGTCTCAGCCCAAAGTAGGTCCTCAAAAACATGTGTTAAATGACCAAATGCGTACCTATTGTATACTCTTGTTTGATTTGACTTTTTTCCATAGTAATCTGGAGATGCAGATAGGCAAACCACTGCTATCTGTTATATAGCCAAGGAACTGAGGTTCAGAAAGGCTCCCTGGCTTGTCCAAGACCAAAGAGTTGGTGAGTCATAAAGCCGAGCTGGATGCCAGATCGTGGACCTAAAAGTCCAGTGCTTGTTACAGAGGGTCCCTAAATCCTGGTCTGCAGATTGGCTGCTGCAGAATCCCCAGGGCACTTGTTAAAAACATAACCTGTCCTAGTCCAATATAAGAGCTGCCTCACTGTGTTATAAAAACAACTGTGCCAATGGGGAAATGAGGCCAGGGACCAGAGTTTTAGACCCACAATTACCAAGTTATTTTTCCTACAGGAATTTTAATAATAAAGGTAGCTTTATGGCTGCAAGTGTATAGCTATAAAATTCAAATGTCACTGAATTAAATCCAGCCCCTTAATTAATTATATGGAGCTTTTGCTGAAAAGTAATGGTCCTTTTTTTCAATCAGTAGAGGTGCTGTTGTTAGCACAGACTACCCCTTATATGCCTCCATTACCCTTGTGAGGCATTTTTAAGACAAAACATGAAGTTACTCAAGTATTTATAATCAATAGAAGTTTATAATTAAAGTAATATTTCTTAATCAATTGACTCATCTATTGCAAAATGCTTACTTGCATATTTTTTTCACCAATGTTTTATTGATGCTCTGTGTTACTTGCATATTTTGAAAATTTTCAATACTTGGAGTCTTTTTTTAAATGAGACAGGGTTTTGCTGTATAACCTTGCCTTTTGGCCCAGAACTTGATTTGTAGACTAGGTTGACCCCCAATTTAGGGCAATCTTGCAAGCTCTGCCTCCTAGGGTACTGAGATTCCAGGCATGCATCATCACACCCAACTTTATTTGTATTTTGAATCTCACTCTTGATCTACTAAATCTGAATCTCGAGGGTCCTCTATTTTAGGCTGTTCCTGGGTGATTCTGCTATGAAGCCAGATTTAATATTCAGTACACTCTTCTATCTCAGTTTGGTAACTGATTCTTCTTCTTCCTGGCAACACTTCTGGCTCTCAGAAACTTTCAAGTTGATTAGGTAAAAACTTTAAAAAAATCCTACAAGTTTGTTAAAACAATTTATTATTGCTATGTGTATGTGTGTGTGTGTGTGTGTGTGTGTGTTTAGTATCACATGGAGTACTACTTGTGTAATTATAGAAGTTAATTAGGAAAAAAGAAGTAATGATATAGATAAGGAGTGAAGTGATTAATGACACATCTGTGCAAAGATGATGCTATTCCCCAGCCATGGCACACGGCACCACAGAGGACCACTTCAGTGCCCTCCACAGCATGAGCTGTGCCGCAGCAGCTGGTGCCATGCACATGTTACCATTTGATTTTACCATATTGGTATCAGGCTACAGAATAACATAGTGATAGTTTGTGGAAGTTGATAGGGTTTACAGGTTATTTGTTCACATTCACTTTATCTGGAAATTTATTTGTGCTAAACCTGAATGAGAGCTACATACTGAAGATTAGGCCAAGTTTTATATCTGTGTAAATTTAAGGAAAATAAGAAAATTGAAATAAAGGCAAGAATTTCAGTTTGTAAAGATCCTCTAAAAATCCAGATACAAGTGCAAAAGCAGTATGAGAACGTTTCTTCTCAGTTCTTCTAGACTGTAGCCTTTGGGTGGAAAGGCTAGAAATATTATTACATAAGGGGAAATGAGCCTCACTGACATGCAGTGGGTGCCTTGTACAAAGGGGCAGCCTGACATGTATGTACAATACTCAGAGAATGAGTCTCTCTGGAGGCAGATAGGACAGATGAGCGGACTCAGAGAAGCAAAGGCTCAGGAACATATTCCCGTGTTTGGCAGCCTTCTACTTAGGCATCACATGGGACTCTGGTTAAATAAAAAAAAAAAAATCAAGTGGGAAAAATTCATCAATAAATGTACTTGAAAAATCTCTTTGTAAATGTGACTGACACAGAAGCCAAAAGAAATAGGAAGGTTTGGTTTTTGAATGAAGCCCCAAACAGACAGCGCTGTAGGTTCTCTCAGAGAAGTGGCCCATGAAGTCTGCTTTTCCTCCCAACTCCTTCCACATTTTATGGTTCAGTAATGAACTCCTTGCTGTCCTGCTGTCTGAGGTTTCCTTCACTTCCACTTCATCCCTCTCAAGTCAGTACTTGAACTTCCAGTCAATTATGTTCCCTACGTTCTCTTAGAGAATATCCCTTCCTCATTTGCTTTCTTTCTAAGACTTCACTACAAAAGTTTCCCTTCTTTGCCATCTAGTCTTCTATCCCCCAAGGGATAAACTGAGTCAGTGCTTCTTGTCAGATCTGCAGGTAAGGGGACCTTAGAGCTGGCAATGGCAGGCAGGCATTGATTTCCTTTATTACTGTGCAAGAGTCACAGAACTCATGTCTAAAAGAGACCATGAGTACATCTATTTAAATCTCTTTAGTTTACAATTAGGAAACAGGTTGATAGTTCTGAATCTTCTTCTAAATTTGGTAATGAGGCAAATACCGTCTCTAAATTCTTTCATTATTACAGTAACTTTCCTTTTTTGTAATATTAAAAATTAAATATTTCTTTTCTATTCAAATAATTGCATCGATTTTGTTGCAGATGCCAAGCTAAACTGAGATAAGACTTTTGTAAAACTTGGACTATATCTAAGAAAAACGGTGTGATACATGGGTAGAAGTATAAAAAATGGAACATTTGGGCTGGAGAGATGGCCTAGCGGTTAAGAGCGCCGACCGCTCTTACAGAGGACCCGGGTTCGATCCCCAGTACCCACATGGCGGCCAAGAACCGTCTGAAACTCCAATTCCAGGAGAACTCCAGTTCCAGGGGAATCCGAGACCCTCTTCTGACCTCCGCAGCATTGCACGACACGGGTGCACAGACCTGCATGCAGATAGTACATTCATACACATACAGAAATAAATAAAAATAAAAATAATTTAAAAAAAAAAAAAAAAAGGAACATTTAACTAGAGGCTATGTTCAGAGTACAAACATGTTTCTTCCATGAAGAATTTTTAAAAGTTTGAATCAAATTGAATTGGTAAAGCTAAAAATGAAATGATTAAAAAGAGCATGTTGTTTTAAAAATATTTTTGGTTTGGCTTCTTTGGAAAAATTGGAAGGTCTAGCAACATTGTTGCACTTTATTCTTTGGCTGTAGTCATGAAAATGAACCATGTCCTTCAAACATGGTATTGCAGGCAGACCTTACTGACCTTGTAGGATGCTTGTGAACCTGTCACATAGCAAAAGGGAACTAAGGTTGTTAATCAGCAACTTAAAATAGACTTGTGATTTCATGGGTGCTGTAGTAGGACTTTTTTTTTTATCTTGGGGGCAATCAACAGCGATCTAAGTGGACTATAGCCCATTCAATGGGAAGAAACTCATGTGTGGTACTGTAAACAAATACACATGGCGGGAGAGGTCATAGACCCTAGAGAAAAACCTACATGTGTCAGATCCCTAGGCAAATTTAATTTCTTACTCTGTGCTACATATATATCCTTATATTCACAGACAAAGATACCTCTCACCACTCATTAAAGAAGCTCCTTTTTTCAACAGATGGAGATGATGACAGAGTCCTACAACTTGTCAAATGCAGAGAACACATACATGTCTGTGAGACGCCCAGTCCTAAGGAACACATCTACAACACAACCTTTACACCTAAGGCTCAGGGAACTCTCACCAGTGAAGCTTTTTCATGCAACAGATGGTGATTAACACACAAAGCCATACTAGGACAAAATGTAGATAATAAGAGACAACAGAGTGTGTCCCTGGATAGGGCTCCACTCAGTGCTTGGGGACCACTGAGCTTGAAGATGGGCAAAGGAATCAGTTTCTGTAATATAGTGGTTATCACACTTGTCTGCATAATAGCTCAAAGTGGAAAGAAAGATGAATACGTGAAAAGTGGACTATTATTCTACCATAAAAGGAATAATATTCTTAAAATGGATCATTTATCTATAAAGAAATTTAGTATTGGGGCTGGAGAGATGGCTCAGTGGTTAAGAGCACTGACTGCTCTTGCAGAGGACCTGGGTTTGATTCCCAGCGCCCACATGGCTGCTAAGAACCATCTTTAAGCTAGGCATGATGGTGCATGCCTTTAATCCCGGCATTCGGGAGGCAGAGGCAGGCAGATCTCTGTGAGTTCAAGGCCAGCCTGGTCTACAGAGTAAATTCTAGGCCAGCTGGAGCTATATGGAGATCCTGTCTTAAAAAAAATAGCCGTGTGTAGTGGCTCATGCCTTTAATCCCAGCACTCAGGAGGCAGAGGCAGGAGGATCTCTGTGAGTTCAAGGCCAGCCTGGTCTACAGAGCAAGCTCCAGGTCAGCTGGGACTAAAGGGAGACCCTGTCTCAAAAATACCAAAAAAAAAAAAAAAAAAGAAATGTAGTATTTATGATATAAAGGGATTAATAATAAAAGCATTATTATGTTAAATAAAAGAAATCAGTAGCCAAAAGACAACGTATTTCATGATTTTGTTTTTGTAAAATGTTCTGGATAGAGGGGCTGGACAGATGGCCTAGCAATTAAGAGCGCTGACTGCTCTTGCAGAGGATCGGGGTTTGATCCCCAGCACCCACATGGTGGCAGAGAACCATCTTTGGCTCCAGTTCCAGGGGAATCCGACACCCTCTTCTGACTTCTGTAGCACTGCATGACACAGGTGCACAGACCTACATGCAGACAGTACATTCATACACATACAAGAATAAAAAAAATGTTCTGGATAGACAGATTGGCAGGGATATAAAGTATCTAAATAATCGCCTAGGGCTGGAAACAGGAGAGGATTAGGGAGCATGGCTAAGGTGTGTGATGTTTATTTTGGAGTAAGAAAAATATGTTATGAAATTAAGTGCCCTGATTGATGTACAGTTCTGAGTAGACTAAATACTATTGAATTGAGTATTTTAGTGAATATGTTGTATTGTATATGAACTATACCTTGATAAAACTTAACATTTGGGGATAGTTATAAAAAGATACAAATTTGCAATATAAATCTCTGAATTGTGCACTCAACAGTGAATGAATTCTATGATATATAAATTATATCCCAAGAAAACAAACAAAACAAAACTCCCCAGTTTCAAGCTGATTTTAAACCTTCATGGTCATTCAGAGTCAACACTGTGACTTCTGCTAAGTATTATTTTCTGAGACAGGGTCTCTCTGTAGACCCAGCTGGCCTGGAACTTGCTATGTAGACCAGGCTGCCCTCAATCTTATAGACATCCACCTGTTTCTGCCTCCCGAGTGCTGGCATTATCACGCTCAGCTACTTTTAACTATCTTGAGCAAGTACGAGGAGGAACGGGACTTTCTTTGTCCTCGTAATTCTGTTTACTTGGTGTGTCTTCAGAACAAACCCTGAAGGAGCCTGAGCACTGGAAAAGTGAGCACTGCTTAGACAGTCCTCTCTAGGCTGTGTTGAGTCCATTGCTAGTCTCCTTAGATCTTCAGATACTTCCTTTTGTCCATGCCAGTGTGTCAGTCTCCTTAGGTTAACACCATTGTCTCTTCTATTCAACTGAACTTGATCCCCCAGGAGAACATATAGCAAAGGGTTCTGCCATTTCTTTAGCATGTTCAACACAGAGGTCTAGAAAAGGACTCATGGCTTTGTATGGCCATAGGTGGTTTAGTCTCTCCTAGAAGCCATTAGTACAGATGAGGTCCATCCTTCTGTTTGGTCATCTTCTGTGTACCCTACTGGACAGATGAGGAATTGTTTTGCAGGTATTCAGTTAGGCTTGCCTGGAACATTTTCTGCTCCTTATTTATTTCCTCAAGTCTCCTGGGGAGCTAGATAAATTGGTTGAACTTTTATCTTTATTTGTAAATTTTGCAAAAGCCCAAGTCTTTAGTGGGCTTTCTGTGCATGTGTACTTGGAAACACAAGGTTTTGTCACTTAGCATTCTAGGTAATGAGGTCCTCTTGAGGCAAGCCGACTTAGTCAGTGGCTAGTACCACGTGATGCAGAGTACCAATGGGACACAGTCAAACCTGTCTAGCTGTTGTTTTGATATGGGCACTGGAGAAAATTTTCTCTTGTCAACTTTTGTTACTGGTGACAAGGCCTTCTTTTGAGTCAAATGTCATGAAGAAAACTCATTGGTTAACAACTGCTGGATGAAAAACTCAGAAATGGCAGTTTGAAATGACTCAACATTATGAACAGCTTACACGATTTCTTGTCTTTTTATTACAGGTACTAAATCATGACGAAGAGGAGCAGAAGAAGAATTTCAAGACAACTCCTTCCTAGCTTTATTTTCCCAGTGAGGTTTCTCTGAGCTCTTTATTAGACACGATGTGTGTCAGCTACTCAACTCACAAAAGATGGAAAAACATGCCAGCGGAGGACAAATGCTTTCTGTCTCTTCCTGTGAAAGCTTCAGATGAGCTCATCTGTGTTCTCTCCTCAAGGAAAGATACACCCAGCCCTTCACCCTCATCCCCTCATTCTTCACTGATGATGTCAAGTAGGCCTTATAGAACTGCTTTTCTGATCTTATAAATGACAACCAGAAACATTTCTCTCTTGACTATGATTTCATCAGTGGTCCCCACCTGGGGAGCCTGTAATCTGCATTGGTAAGTAGGGCTCAACTCCACCAATCCAGACTGAAGCAGTTCACCAGGAAACTACTGTGTTCCTTCAAAATACTGCTTATGCCATTCAGGTTGGGAAGGTATCTGAGTAACTGGTTCAGTGTGGAATCTGGCTAGCCAACATGATGTTTCAATTTCTCTGCTCTTGTATCTGTACAAAGAAAACTTTTTACCCAACCCTGTAATATCTGTACACAAAAAGATAGCGGTATTCGAAAGTGAGGTGTGTGACGCTTCAGTGACGCTCTTGTTGCCTGCCTGCTGTCCTCCCTTCCACTGTAAACTGCTGTCCACCACATTGTGAGCCATGAGGTGGGCATCCAGTTATAAACACATTTAGAAGACAGGAGCTGTGTGCTGTGGGGTCTACATGGATGAAATTTCTGGGCTGTTTTAAGGAGGGGTTTGTGAAACACTGGCCATCTCCATTCTGAAAGAAATCTGTAAAGTACTAGCAAATCCGAGACTTAGAACATAAAATTAACACGTAATTGCTGAGCTTGGAGAGAAGGAAAAGGCTGGGCGTGGTGGCGCACACCTTTAATCCCAGCACTCAGGAGGCAGAGACAGGTGGATCTTTGTGAGTTCAAGACCAGCTTGGTCTACAGAGGGAGTTCCCGGACAGCTGGGGCTACAGGGAGACCTTGTCTCAAAAAGACAGAGAGAGAGAGAGAGAGAGAGAGAGAGAGAGAGAGAGAGAGAGAGAGAACACTAAGACCAATATTTGGAGGCCCAAATGGGGCAGAACAAGAAGGTTGGAGGGATTAGCATGTCTGAAATTAAATAATGTCTTCATGTTGTGTAGGGCCCACGGAGATGGCTCAGTCCTGACACCCAAGCATGAAGATCTGAGTTTGGATCCCTAGCTCCTAAAAACATGTCTGGGTATAATCTCGGAACTCCTTTGGCCAAGCCAGCCTACCTAGCTGCACTGGGGAGCTGTAGGTCCAGTTACTGACCCTGTTTCAGAGCATAAGGTGGAGAGTAATTGCGGAAGACACCTAACATGCCTGGGCCTTCAGCCTACATGCATACACACACATACATACACACACGGGCATATACATGCACACACATACATACACAGAGGGAAGGAGGGAGGGAAGGAGGGAGGGAGGGAGGGAGGGAGGGAAGGAGGGAGAGAGAGAGAGAGAGAGAGAGAGAGAAATTGTTCAGAGAGCAATCAAGAGAACTAAAGTGATCAGAGAAGCAAAGTTTGCTGAATCTAGGGGATGGGGAAAGTTCAGAGCTGCAGGCCAGTGTGCAGGATAGCTTAGTGTCGATTTGACTCCTGGGTTGAGGGAGCCTCGGCTGGGAAATTGACTCCATTGGACTGGCCTGTGGCCATATTTGTGGGGTATTTTCTTGATTGTTGAGCACTACTGTGGGTGGTGCCACCCCAGGCAGGTTGTTGTGTACAGTATAAGAAAGCAGGCTGAGCATGGGCCAGGGGAGCAAGCCAGTAAGCAGCACTCCTCCATGGCCTGTGCTTCAGCTCCTGCCTCCAGGTTCCTGCCTTGAGTTCCTACCTTGGGCTTCCTCAGTGATGGACTGTGACCCAAGAGATGTAAGATGAATAAACCCTTTCCTGCCCAAGTTGGTTTTAGTCAGGGTGTTTTGTCACAGCAATTGAAGGCAAAATAGAACAGAAATTGGTAACAGAGAGTGGGTTATTGCTGTGACAGATCCGACCTTGGTGTTTTGGGGAGGACTGTAGAAGTGTTTGGAACGTTGGGCTGGAAAAGCCATTGGGTGTTCAGAGTCTGTCGCTGTGGAACTTGAACAGTTATGCTAAAAGAGCTGTAGATGATAGAGGCCCGGCTTGCAAAGCTTCAAAGGGAAACAGACCATTGCGGCTGTTTATGTGATGTTTTGAATTGTGAATATGTAGGTTCTGGTCAGCTAGGGCTGAAGAATCAGGTGTAAGTAATAAGAGACCAGAACCTGAAGTGAAACCTTTGTTTAACTGGGACAGTTGATGCTGGTTAGCTGGGGCTGAAAAATCAGCTGTAAGTAACAAGAGACCAGCACACCGAAGTGAAATATTCTGGGAAGAATTTCTGCAGGGTCAGCACACTGAAGCTGTGGTCCAGAGGGGGCCTGAACCTCCATCTCAAGCTGGAGCAGGGCTTGGTAATGTATAGGAATTTCCTGTATGGTTCTGGCCTTGAAATGTGAAGGGGTCCCAGAGAGCAGCTAAGGCTTGGCACTGTGAGAGGCCAGGAAAGGCAATTGGTGAAAGTGCAGCCTCAGTTGCACTGAAGACCCCCAGGATTGCAGGGGTCATGAAGAGAATCTGAGACTTTGCACCAGGAGAAGTCAAAAGCACTCACTAGTGAAGCTGCAGCCTCAGTTTCAGTGAAGACCCCAGCTTTTTGGAGATGCCACAACCATGGATGACCACAAAGAGCAGTGGCAGGTGTGGAATGGTGCTGGCCTAGGCCTGCGAGATGAGCTGTGTGTGCTGTGGACGGCAGAGTCAGAGAAGTTGAGCTGCTGAAACCTTCTGAAGCCCAGAAGATTGTGAGTGAATCTTAGATGTCCAGCCTTGCGCTATATTGCTGGAGTTAGGTTTTGCTTAGGTGTGCCCAATTCTTCCCTTTGAAATAAAATGGTACCTGTTTTGGATTTTATAGGAGCCCACAGTTAAGAGACTTTTAAGAGCCTGTGAGCTTTTCAGTGTTTGGATTTTTTTAAGGACTGTGGGGCTTTTAAGGTTGTATTGTCTTATGTTGTGATATTAATGTTAACATCATACCTTGGAGATAAGAAATGGAATGGTTGTGGTTTAGCAGTGCTATGTTTGTGTGTCAAGTTGACAAGGGGTCAATTGTGCTGGATAGCTTCAGTGTCAACTTTGACACACCTTGGTTGAGGGAGCCTCAGTTAGGGAATTTCCTCCATCGGAATGGCTGGTGGCCACGTCTGTGGGGTGTTTTCTTGATTGTTGAGCAATGTGGGAGGGCCCAGCCCACTGTGGGTGCTGTTACCTGCAGGCTGATGGTCCTGTGTTAAATCAGAAAGCTGGCTGAGCATGGGCCAGGGGAGCAAGCCAGTAAGCTGTGCTCCTCCATGGCCTGTGCTTCAGCTCCTGCCTCCAAGTTCTTGCCCTGAGTTTCTGCCTAGGGTCCCCTAAGTGATGGACTGTGACCTGGGAGTCGTAAGATGAGTAAACCCTTTCCTCCTCAAGTTGTTTTCAGTCACAGTTGTTGGCAGCCTACCACACAATGTGTGCTGTGCCACGCCCTAAGGTGGCGCTGACTTTCTGAGTTGCTAGAACAACTACAAGCCGTTTCCCGCCGTTGCCTTTGCATTGGGCAAACTGCGCTCCCAGGCCCGCGTTCTCTGGGCCCGCGCCTTGGGCATGCTAATGAGGCATCGGACGGTGCACCAATCCAGAGCATACCCGAACCCTCTGGACTGCTATATAAATGGTGCTTCTGCCCCATTTCGGGGTCCTTCTCACAAAAGAGCTGTGCACAATAAATATTACCACAAAAGAATCCTGTTGTCCGCGTGAAGTTCTTGCCAGCGGGAACACAGCGCGCGGGACAAGTGGTGCCGAAGACCCGGGAACCTGACATTGTCGCTGGCCCGAGAGGACCCTTCACTTTGTTGAAGAGGGTTCAGAACTGTGGCCAAGTAAGTTTTTCTTTAAGTTAAGTTCTGAGAGATATGCTTTTCTCTGGCGATCTAGAGGGATTGGAAGTCTTGCCTAATTATTTTATTGGTTGTTGTATGCTTGTATATAAAAACTGTAAAGAAGAATTAGGGAAGGACAACAAGCCTTTGCGGACCTTCAGGAAAGCATGTAGAAACAGAACGGAGTGAAAGGTTAGATGCGCATTCAAAGAAAAAAGAGGATGCTAGCGAGATTATTAATAAAGGTACCTTATACCCATGTAGAGACCTACAAGCCTTGACATAAATGATTCAGATCTAATGAAAAATTACCGCAATCTGAGGAGGAGGAATTAGAGGAGGAGAGCAGCCCGGTACAAAAATGAACATTTCACCCCCCCTGGGAAAGAAAAGGTTAAAACTGAAAGTAAACGGGCCTCATAACTCTCCCGCTTCCCTGCCTTCCGCCCCGCCGCCTTATGCGCCTAAAAAATGTTCTACTTCCTTTTGCTCGCCAGAGGAAAAAAAAGAAAGAAATCAAATAAAGGGGGAGAGAAAACTAGAATAACAAACAAAGGGTCAAGACTATAGGACAATGAGGATGTTCAGTCATAGAATGTGGGACCGTACGCCGTAGAATAAGCAGTTAAATACGATCATCCGCTAGGAGTTAATGAACACTGTGTCTCAAGTAGAGCGATTAGCCAGCACTGCCATGACACCCACAGACTGGCAATATGTTGCTAAGGCTTCCCTCCTCACCATGAGACAATATCTAAAATGGAAGGCGCTTTGGCATGATGCCTGTCAAGCACAAGCCTGCTCTAACGCTACAACTGGAGGCGAGGCAGCCCGATGGACATTGACATCCTTACTGGTCAGGGAGAAACATGCTGCTGATCAGACCAGCTTCCAGCTTGCGGTCTTTGCAAATATCAACTGCAGCCCTAAGAGCTGTGGAAGGCGTTAACAAAATAAAGGGGAAGTCTCAGACAATTTAACAAAGATAGTCCAGGGCCGAGTGAGCCCTTCTCTGATTTTGTTGCTAGGCTCCTAGAAGCTGCAGGGAAATTTTTTGGGGACAAAACAGACATTTAGAAATCAATCCAACATTTGGTGACTCTGAGTACAAAAGTGTTTTAATGGAGTGTAACTAAAAAATGTCCATATGTCTATTGCTAGCTGTCTTGTGTTAACTGTTCTCTCATATGTCTGATTTTTGCCATGTCTGTTCCTTTGTGTTGGTTTTCTGTTAAAAGGGCCACTTCAAAATTCTTTCGCCGGGCGTGGGGCGCACCCTTTAATCCTAGCACTCGGGAGGCAGAGGCAGGCAATCCTTTGTGAGCTCAGTCCAGCTGATAATTCAAGCATATTGGAACCAAAAAAAAAAAAAAAAAAAAAAAAAAAAAAAAAGGGGCAAGAGGAATGTGTGTCTGGAGGGGCTGTTGGGATAGGTGCAGCCGTTAAAGGCTGAGGCTGAAACCACAAAAAAAAAAAAAAGTTCGATCCCAACACCCACAAGGACAAGGCATCGTTAACGCCACATCACACCCTTAAAGCCTACATTACTAAACAAAAAGGGGATTGGAAAATGTACCCCTTGCACCAAAAACAATTATCTCAGTAACCCTATTTACTCTAAATTTTTTAAATTTGGAACGACCAGGCCGCTCCCAGCTGAGCGTCACAATTCCTGGCCAACAACACAAAAAGAATTAGTAAAGTGGAAAGATGTAATTATCTGAAAAATGGAAGGCCCGGATCCTATTTTAATAAGATTCAGGGGAGCTATTTGTTTTTTCCACAGGAAGAAGAGAATCCAATTTGGGTACCTGAACGGCTGACACGAAAAGTGTTGGAGGAAAAGGATAGAGGTGCCCCTGCTGCTGTCACTCGTGATCCTGACGGAGATGATGGGGGCAAAAGGAACCGCGCTGGGGAATCTTATCAGCATTCCCGAGACCAATGCCAGTCACACATAATAGTAAAGTATTCCCCCACCTCTTCACTACAATTCCTCCCTAGAGTTTACCTTATCTGCCAATGGATAAAGAGATTGCTAGTTTACTGAGAATAGAAGCCTTCTGCTCAGTGGCAGTTATGTTTTTTCATTCCAGCATCCTTAATCTCTCAAAATATACATTAGTCAATCAGAATGTATTATCCTAGCAAACAAACTGCAGTCTGGACAATTACCCCAGACCTATCTGATAATCCCTCTTCCTATTATGTTGGTATGTCCATGATTAATGGGTAGTGGCCATTCAAAACATATTGGCAACAGACCACCTACCAACCAAGGTATTCTCACACATTGCATGGGCGCCAGGCCGGAAGGCCTGTGGCCGTGGACAGGATGCCAGTCACAAACTAACAATGGACAAATAAGAACTTATCCTTTGCCTTTTCCCCTGGAATCTCCCAGTAACTTGGAGATGATATGCCTCCATTCCTCCCTGACCTCCGACTCCTCCAAAATGTACAAACGCCCAATCATCAACAATTATCCCCTCTGTAGCACAAGCCTGGATTTACAAACCCAGGCTAATGCCCAGCTAAAGGGCGGACTTATGGTAGTAAACCAAAGGATAAACCTAGTCCAAGAACAAATAGATGTATTGTGCAGCTGGCCCAGCTTGGCTAGCGAGTGGAAATACACTGGTCTGTGTGTAACCAGCATCAATATTATAATTTCACAAAAGCAACAAATTTGTCTAAACAATTGTCCAGTTATCTTTTAGGAAATGGACTGGAGAATTTGACAGCTTGATGATCAACTCCGCATGCGATTGTCACCTAAACTCGACTAGAGGGACGCCTCCCTTGCTGAAGGACGGCCTCTCTGGATTACTGCTTGCCGCCTCACACTTCAAACAATGGGCAGGGGTGGCAGGGTTTGGCCTATTTCTATGTGGAGGGATTATAATTATGCTCTGGATTGTGTGTAGGCTCCGTGCCCACACAGCGAGATAAAGTATCATTGCACAGGCCCTTGCGGCTTTGGAAGCAGGCTCCTCCCCAAACATTTGGCTAGTAATGCTGGAGAATAGTCAATGACGGGTAAGACCTGCTGCAAGTATTACCACCTAAGACAGGGAACAGACCAAAGCTGTCTGTCCACCCCATGACGGGTAGAGGAATACCTCTGCAGAGGCAACCTAAGACAGGCATTCTCCCACCAATTTTAATAGAGTCTCTGACAGGTCATGTTGCCCCTGAACAGTCAACTGCGGCCCAGAGACCTTGCTCTATTAAAACGAGAAAGGGGAACTTTTGGCAGCCTACCACACAAACTGTGTGCTGTGCCACGCCCTAAGGTGGCGCTGACTTTCTGAGTTGCTAGAACAACTACAAGCCGTTTCCCGCCGTTGCCTTTGCATTGGGCAAACTGCGCTCCCGGCCCGGCTCTCTGGGCCCGCGCCTTGGGCATGCTAATGAGGCATCGGACGGTGCACCAATCCAGAGCATACCGAACCCTCTGGACTGCTATATAAATGTGCCTTTCTCCCATTTCGGGGTCCTTCTCACAAAAGAGCCGTCACAAAAATATTGACCAGCAAAAAATCCTGTGTCCGCGTAAGTTCTTGCCAGCGGGAACACAGCGCGCGGACACACAGTGGGTTGTTACAGCAATTGAAAAGAAACTAGAACAGCCAGTGAGAGTTCACCATCACCAGGCCTCTCTTCCTGTGACCCACATGGGCTACCGCCCCTGCTCTGAGTTCAGTGCTTAAGCACCTCCCCAGTTGCCACATGGATGCTGAGAGAAGGCGGCTCTGCAAAGGGCTGCTGTCCTGTGTCTGCAAAAGTCTCCCATTGCTGTGAAATTAGTTGGCTTTCGTTTTACACATGACCCTTGCAATAATAATGCTATCTAACAAATAGGAAGTGTTTGCTATGTGCTGAGCATGATTTTTCTAAACACTTTATATGAATGAGTTCACTAATTTCCCACGTTTCAAAAGTTAGAATGTTTTTTTTTTTTTTTTTTTTTTTTTATTTTTTTTTTTTTTGAGTAAGGGTTCTTGGGAAGTGGCTGGGCAGGGTTTGCACCTCTGCTCCAAGGCTCCCAGATGCGCTTGATGCCGGGGTGGTGACAGTACTGAAGTCTACTTTTTTAAATGAAATTATTGGGACACTTGGGTATCTTGAGCTTTAAACTTTTGGGGGGCATACATGTACACTGAAGTCCAGGCAAAAACTCTGTGATTTCTTTAAACGTGCAGTAGTGTTAAGATTCATGGCAAGGATTTTCTTGCAAGTGAACTAAGACCACACTTCACAAGCATCAGTGTTGAAGACAGGCTGAACATCCCATGGATACAAAGCTGCACAGATGCTTTTCAACCTTGGAGATGTTTTTAGGAGATTTCATTTTACAACTAGAGAAAGGAAGCTAACATTTATTGATTGTGATCAATGTTGCTGGCACTGGTGTAAATGTTTTCATACCTATAATCTTATTTAACCTCATATCACTCTGTAGTTAATATTACTCCCATTTCTATCTGAGACTCAATGAAGTTGTACACTTTGTTCAAGATCATGCAGCTAATAAGCTGTATAATTGCTAAACAAATTTAGGAGTGCTCATTATTCATTCCCTTTTCAAAATTTAGGTTATGTTCAGTCCATATTTTGCTTAGCCAGGATCATTGTCTTGTTTTGAGACAGGGTCTTGTTATATAACCTCACTGGCCTGGAATGTGCTAGGTAGTTTATGCAGGCCTTGAACTCATTATCCTTCTGCTTCAGCCTCTCAAATGTCAGAATTATATTGTGAGCCCTCTACCCTGGGTTTGAACAGGATCCTAGCTATTTCTCAACTTTAGGTAGGCACTTCTATTATGTTCACTGGTCTGTAAGCATTAATGAACCACATACTTTCATTTTATTGCTCTTTGATTAAGAACATAGGTAGATGGTCTTCCATGGGTGAGTCAATTAATACTGTGAGTGCAAACACTCCACAGGTATAGATGACAGTCCCAGATAAAGATGCAAATACAGGGACTGGAGAGATGGCTCAGTAGTTAAGAGCACTGGCTGCTCTTTCAGAGGACCCAGGTTTGTTTACCAGAACCCACATGGCAGCAAAAACCTTTCTGTTAAGTCCAGTTCCATGGGATCCAAGGGGATCAAATGACCTCTTTTGGCCTCTGTAGGCACTGCATGACATAGGTGCATTTAAATGCATGCATACAAACCACTCATACACAATAAAACAAAACAAAAACCCCCTGAAACTTAAGAAGATGTAAATGCAACATTAAGGCAAGATCTACATTTTTAGCCTTTACTTTCAGAGAAGCTGCTTGACGGATTGGCCAGCAGACCCGAATAAACCCAGCAGCTGAAGGACAGGGACTTAGTTTCCTAAGACCTGGGTGTGGTGTTTGTGAGCTTACTTCATCTGTCAGCCCTCTCCTCCCCTTCCCTGGTTCCTCTTTATCCACTCCATTTCTCTTCCCTGGCTTTGAACCTGTTGGCAGCTTCCAAGAGCTCCTCTTCAAAGTGCTGAAGACAAGCCCGATGTTACAACTGCCTTGTTAAATTCCAAAGGGTGCTTAGTGTGTGGTGGAGCCAAGCTGTATCTGGATCGACATAAAGAAGAGAGTTAATCCACCACTGACCAGCAGTTGGAGGGGTGCCTGCGGTGCCATGCTAGCATGGGGTGGGAACCCAGCAGGAGAGCTGTAAAAGCTTGTTTCTCAGTATCTGGACTCTGAATAAGAGACAGGAATGAAAACTGAAACTTCAGGGAGAAACAGATGCTTTACACACACACACACACACACACACACACACATATCAGTCTTAATCCACCCCAGGGCTTTTTCAACTTTCATCTTCCCTGAAAAACTGCTTGCTAAAGGTCCTTTCCAGTTCAGCCTTGGGTCATAGGGGCAGAAATACTGTTGCAAAAGCAGATATATAAGGAGTAGCATGTGCAAGTAGAGTCTAATCCCTGTATGGACAGATGAGGTCAGTGCTGGTGATGCTGGCTTTCCTAGCATCTACTGAATCATCTGGGAGCAGCAATGGAAAAGAATAAATACAAACATGTGCAGCACTGCCACAAAGACAGTAAGGAAGGATGATAGCATTTTGATTGGCTCAATGGAGCCGTGGAGGGAACTGTGAACTGAGTATTGGGAGACCCTAGTTCCTGTCTTGTATCCCTCGTTAGCTGGGCCATGTATGACTTCAAGTTACCTGACTCCTAATAAATGAAGTATCAAGGATTTGCCCTAAGTAAAGAAGTTTTATAAAAGTACATTGCCATAAGACCACAGCCTTGGAAGACATTGTACAGTGTAGCAGTGAGTTTTAAGTCACCACGTGCACAATTTTGTTTAACCGATATGGATATAGGAAAAATATTGGCAGGTGCATTTGAAACAGAGTTAAGAGAAGTTCTGGGGACACTGTGCTCTGAGCCATGATGACAGAATTCTAGTTACCCATAGGTCTTATAGTCTCTTGCTTTTTGTCTACAGGTGGAACAAGGGGGACATTCAGTGATCATATCTCACAATTCATGTTCTTCACACCACTTACACACATGACCTATGACCCTTGCTCATAATCTTTCTGCTCTGGATATTTCCCCCATTTCTACTTATAAAGATTCTTTTCACCTCAACTCTGACATCCCAGCATGAATAAACTGTCTTTGCCTTCTCTCTGGCTATTAGTTACAACATTAATTTTATTCTACTCAGACTATACTACCTTTCTATTATGATTATCAATTACAAACTCCCTAAGGGGTTGGGGGTCACATTTTTCTATGCTTCCCAGGTCTACTTGACAAATCATAGGCATTTATTCATAAAGATTTCTGGATAGAGCTAGACAGGTGTTTTCATGTTACCTGCTAAAGTGACAGCAATGGAGACAGAGTCAGATCCCAAGGCATTTGTGGCATTGCAAGTATAAAAACCCACATCGGCTTCCACTGGTGCCAAGATCTGTAAGGAATCATCTGGCTGCAGAAGAATCCTGGAGCAACAGAAAAGAAACGGAGACCTGGTCAAGTCAGCTGACTTTATTTGGCATTCAGTATTGGAAGGCATCTAGGGATACATTTAGGACTGTGAAAGACCAGTTAGGATATTCAGAAACCAGGCTCTCTTGCTGCGTTTTCTCTTTATGTATGAGTGTTTTGCTTGCATGTATGCTAAGTGCATCATGTAGTACCTGTAGAAGCCAGAAGAGAATGCCAGCTCCCCTGGAATTGGAGTTACAGTTGTCAGCCACCATGTTGGTGCTGGGAACTGAACCCTAGTCTTCTGCAAGAGTAGCCAGTGCTCCTAGCTGCTGAGCCATTGCTCCAGCCCCATCACTGTGGTGTGATTCTGATTGCAATCTCAAAGTTTCTGATAGGTTTTAAGCTAACTATTGACCTGATCTAATGCCACTAGTTGGAATGGACAATGCGCATGCATGAAAGACATATGAGAGAGGATGCTAAAACAGATGGCCACATGGATTGGGAAAAGACTTATTAAGAAAAAGAAGAAGTCATAAAAGAGGAAATGGGCTTGGTCAGATGGGAGGAAGAATATAACACTTCAAGGTATGAAAGGAGGTACCTGTTAAGGCATGGTATGGAAAAGAAGACCCAATTATCAACAAGGTAATTGTATTTGAAGGAAATTTTGTAACTATCTTTTGATTGGACTTGGTAATACATCTATTATTAAAAGTTTTCATTAACCTGTAAACATATTATGGACACAAACCACAGATCCTACTGCTTTCATTTCCCACAATAGTACAGAGGGCTGTCTGTAAAGAAGACATCCACTAGAATGAGGCAACACTTGCTCTTGAGGTCACCAAGGCAATTCAAGAATAGTCATATACTGATTAAGGCACTTTTTTTACACCTAAAAAGAGTTACAAGAATTAAGTTGTGGTCAACTATAATGAAGTTTGAAAACTCAGTTCTGTCTCAGTCTGTTGACTTTCCCTTTCTAGATTTACATCTTTCTAAGGACTACTGCTATACCATGGCAAATTAGTGATGGTGCCTTTTAAAAATTATTATTTTTAATTTATGTGTATGAGTAGATTGCCTGCATGTATGTAAGTACACCAGTGTTGTGCAACGCCCATGGAAGTCAGAAAAGGGTGTCAGATCCCCTGGAGCTGGGCTTATGCATGGTTGTTGCTGCCATGTGGGTGTTGGGAACTGAACCTGGATCCTTTGCAAGAGCAGCCAGTACTCTTAACCACTGAGCCATCTCTCCATCTCTGATGATGGTGTCTTGAAGATGATGTTTTGATGATTCAGTGAGGCTGACCAAAACTAGAAAGCATATGCAGAAGTAGGACTCTAGACAGTTGGAGAGGATAAGGTGGAGACTCAGATCTGTCCTGCATGGAGCAGGCACGATCCGTGGACAGATTGTTCACAGCACAGAAAGGGATTTGAGGCAACTCTGAGCCAGTTGTTCCTACCTGTGTTACCCTTGAGCAAAAGGCTCAAGGAACTGGTTACCAAATGTTACATTAACATCAGTCCTAAAAATGAAGCCGGCATTTGGGGCCATTGTTCTAAGAAGGGGAGAAGTCTTAAGGGTTGGCAGTTAAGACTAGGAATCAGATATCTTCCCCAGCAGTGCTCTCCCACTGGATAGTTTTCGTTCTTCACTTTTTTCCTTTGCAGAGTTTCTCTATAGGGTACGGCTCTACAGTTCAACACCATCTCTGGGCATCTCCCAAGTTTTCTAAGGTTATTAACTCGTCTGACAATGAATAACTCTCCTCAGCAATGCTGTCGGCCTTGGGCATACTGTGTTGTAATTTTTACCTTCTATCAGAATAGGAGAAACACAAATGCATTCAGTTCTCTAAATGGGAAATTCTGGTAAAAAATGGAGAAGAAAATAGAAAAATTTAGACAAAGGGAAGTTTGGGGATGGTTTGCACTTGATTTAGCACTGGAGGTCATCACCAGTGTTTCTGGGGACAGTCATACTTTGTGGCACTAGATAGGGCTGAAACACCACGAGGGATGCCGACAACATGAGATTGTGCTGTTACTCAGCCACTCATCTGTTAAACAGTAGCTACTTTTCCTGTAAGCCAAACAGTTATATGCCAGTTTACTTCAAATAAACTAACAAGAGAAAGACTAGACAATTTGCTATCTTTGATAACAGCATCACTGTTTTCTAAAGGAATCTTATCAGATGTAATATGATACAAGACTATTGTTAAATCTTTTTAGGTGTTCAAGTTGTTTTAGGACTATGCGCACTTCAATACAATTGCTAAATAAGAATAACAAAGGTAGACATCATCAATTTCAGTAGACTTTAATAGATCACTATGCAATTGCATGAAATGGAGAAGGCAGGGGTTGCATTTTGTGATATCCTCAAATCCATTAGGATAATTCTAGCAGAAGGCTGGAAGACTGTTCTTTTGAACTTTTCTTTGGTCTTGCTAGGATTTAAGTACTGGTCATCTGGAAGTCTTTTCACTTTCTATATTTCAGTTATTCTAATGTAGAGAACTTCCAGATCAGTATTTCTATTTCCAGTATCCCTTGTTAGTAATGCTAGATTCTTGTGATAGTGAATTGAGTGTGTGTGTGTGTGTGTGTGTGTGTGTACATGTTGGAGGTGGTAGAAAAGAGTTCATTAAATCTCTGTATATATATATATATATATATATATATATATATATATGTACATATATTTGCATAGAATGACTGTACCTATCCAATCTTATACAAAGGGCATAGATCTTGCCTATACTGGGCCTGAAATATTCTTTTTCTTCAGATTTACCTTTTGAAATACCATCAGTTCCTCTGAGCACTGACACAGTGGAATAAGCCAAAATGCCCAAGCCCAAGCATAAGGCCAAATCTGAAGATTGTAGAAGTGATGAGACCAATGGAGGAGACCCATCACACTGGGCAAAAACCCACAGGGACTTAAACAGGGAAGGATTTGTGAGGATGGAAAGGGGGCGTAGTGATTATCATGAGATGCAATATTTATATATGCTTTTATTCCATAAACAATGAACAGGGAAAGGAAAAACAATCTATAGTATTTGCCTAGTGAAAATTTTAAATGTTTTATTAAGAAAAACTTACAGGTCTTGTTTAGGCAACCACTCATGTATGAAATTCTCAAACCAAACCATAACCAAATCTAAGCCCCCCAGAACTACATAGGCCTGAACTGATCACTCTGTACTTATAAATTATTTATAGTCATAAAACTTTTAGCTCAAGGTACAGAGTTATTTGCAGGTAAAGTTCGGGCTTGATTTTTTTTCTTGTTTGATTAAACACTCCCCTTTTCCCTATGATAGCTCTAGATTTGTTTAGCTATGTTTTCCTCTAGTTAGAAAGCTGTTTATAAGTGGGTTTTAGGTACATCTGGGCACTAGAATAGTTTATTCCTTTTCCTAACAATTGTCTGAGGCATACATCCTTTTCACGGAAGGGAAGGTTGTGATTCCTAGTGTTGCTACACTCTAGCCATAAACTTGGTGAACTGGATTTGGAGGCTGCCACTAGGCGGAGCAGGAGTTTGGGAGAGGGTTCCCCAGTAGGGCTCTCTAGGAAGAGTGACAGGCAAAGAAAGGCTGGAGATGGAGACCCAGGTTTGCTTCAGTCTCTCTATCTAGCCTGGCAACAGGGAGAGAAATTATTGGGGGGAAAAAAAACCCCTCAGTGTATTACAGGCTTCTACTCTATTAATTTAACTTAATTTGTTAGTAGGTAATTCTGTCAGCTTGTGTTTAGGTTTCAAATTGACAGGCCTGTTTTAGACTGTGTAGGCACAGAAACAGTGCTGTTTTTCAAGTGAAACCGGAAACATTTCTCAGGGGCTGTTTTGGAACTGAAGCCCTCAGAAGGCGAGGGGACACAGAGTGGGCGTAATTAAGGCCTGCACAGCAAATGGTGCTGCGGTCATATTAGGGGTTTGAACACGCCTGCTCTGCCGCGCCCATGCCTCCCTTCTCTTTTGCTGACTGGCTAAAGCCTACCACTTTCTTTCTCTGACCATACTCTGGGTCAGAAAGTAAAGTGCAGATGTGATTTTTCTGAGACCTTTACTTAAAGCTCCTTCTGAGTGTTTTAAACTTAACTTCCCTCCATCTTAAACCTTCCATTTTAGTCAAGATAGGCACTTTGACCCTCTATCATTAGCTTGGGGTAGAAGACAAGTTCTTTCACATCCTAACTACCCTTCCAAATTTTTCTCATTCCTTAACTAGTTGAAGTTCTTTTTTTTTTTTTTTTTAATGCTACCACAGTTCACAAGAATCCCTTCTTTGTGACCTTCCATCAGTTCTAAGTCATAAGGTGTTTTTTGATCTGCAGGGTTTCATTTCTTCAGCTAGATTATAAATTATCTCAAGTTTGAAAATTCTCAAACTTCTTTTATATTTTTTTATCTATAGTCAGCAGAATGATGGTATGTTGAATCAATTATGTTTAAGTTATATTTAAAGTTGAAGGTGATCATACTCAGAATATACACTGGAATAAAACTCAGATTCTAGAACTACACTGAATGGGTTCAGCTCAGTTTTATTATGACATAGTTTTATAGCCCTGACAGTCAATTTTTAACTTCTTGGTAAAAATGAGAACTACAATACCTATTTAGGGTTGCTGGTTTTATATGAACTGATGTATTTAAAGCACATAGAAAAGTACTGGGCAGGTGGTTGTCTGTAGAGGTGTAAGTTCTTATGACCGCTACTGCTGCTGATGTTGCCATTAGTATAATCCATTCATCCTGCCTCAGACCATGTGTTCTGAATGCTGTACAAGCTGGTTTAAATTTTATTTATTTTTGAGGCAGCATCTCAATGTTAGCCCAGGCTGGCCTAGAACTTGAAGACTCTGTTTTTACAGACTTGTACCATCATGCTCAGCATAAGGAGCTATTTAGACATGGGTGAATAAGAGGCAAAGGAACATAAAAGCAATAGAATAAACTAGGCACAGGGGGATGGAGTCAGGGCCTGGCTGTGTAGTAGATCAGGGCATGGAAAAGTAAAGAGGAAGAAACAGTCACACTGGGCTAGCATCTGTTTTAATTCTACTTTTGACTCAGGAATCTCTGATGCAACAACTAGTTATTCCATTCCTATTTTAACACCATCAACCAAGAAATGAAATTTTAGCCACTTAGAAAATAACCTCAAATTCTGCAGTTTCACAAAAGTATAAAATAATGAGATTAAAGGAATAAGAATTAGAAAACTGACTTTAAAAGCAAAAGGCAATCTTGAAACAGTATACTCAAAGAACTTAAAAGCTGCATGCAAAGGGATAGTGAGGTCTTTTCCTTATCCTGAAATGAATATTTTATTTAGATTAGGGTAAAATCTACCATAAGGGGGCAATAGGAAGCAGTGTTTATTACACAAGTGTACATGCTTTAAATAATTTCATTCTATCACGTTACCAAGTTGGTATTTTTTCCTCATTTTAGAGTGAAAACAAAAGCTTAGATATCAGTAATTTGTTCAGCTACTGCATGCTGGGATCAGGTATGGGGAATGACCACTGACCTTTTCTTAAATGGACCAAATGCTGGTATCTACTGAGGCCAACTAGGAAGGTATGTGGATTGGTTTTATTTTTGGTAGGGGAGTAATTTGTGCCAAGGTTCATAGTTATTTAGGGGAATGGACAATGATTAAAGTCTGTATTTAAATTAGTTTGAAGCAGAAGGTAAAAAGAATGTTGTGAGAAGATCTCTTGTAGGCACAAGAATTCTTTTTTGAAACCAAAAATTATAGCAGTCCAGAGGCTTGAAGTGAAGCCTTATTTTGTACAGATATTTTGGGAACTGATTTGGGGTTCATGAAGAGTTTCCTACCACCATTTGGCTAAAGCGACTGTTAAAAACCTTTGCTGCTTTTAGTAAAATTGCCAACTAAAAGTTACTGCCGAAACTTCATGATCTTTCATATGAAAGTATAGAAAATATTTTTGGAATGGGAAAGGCCATCTGACCACACATTCTTAACCTTGTCCTCATACTTTCTGCCAAAGGTTTTAACTTCTTTCTTCTTAGAAATTCATAAGGTCTTGAAATTGCAAATACTGGTAGTTTTATATGCTTGGGCAATTCTCTTCAGACTACAAACTCTACATGAAGTAAGTCTGACAGGATTTCCTCTGATTGGGTTGGGGGGCCGTCTCCAAATGCCAGTCATCACCTGCTTTTGTAAATAAAGTGTCATTGGAATATTACCAAAGCAGTTTAAATACTGTCCATAGCGGCTAAATTGAGTAGTTGGGAAAGCCTGTACCCAAAAATGTTTACTATTTGGCCCTTTGCAAGGAAAGTTTGCTGTCAGATTCCTCAACATGAAAGAATTTTCAATTCCTATTTGCCTCGGTGATTTCCTTATTTATAAAAATACCCCACCTTGGGGCTGGAGGGGTGGCCTAGCAGTTAAGAGCGCTGACCGCTCTTGCAGAGGACCCAGGTTTGATCCCTAGCACCCACATGGCTGAGAACCGTCTATAACTCCAATTCCAGGAGAACTCCAGTTCCAGGGGAATCCAAGACCCTCTTCTGACCTCCGCGGCATTGCACGACACGGGTGCACAAACCTACATGCAGACAGTATATTCATACACATAAAAAAATAAATATTTGTGAGTTCAAGGCCAGCCTGGTCTACAGAGTGTGTTCCAGGACAGCTGGGGCTACAGGGAGACCCTGTCTCAAAAAGATCAAAAAAATAAAAATAAAAATAAAAAATAAAAAAATAAAAAAACCCCACCTTTTCAGAATTTGCCACTTACCAAGGACCACCCTTCTAGAAAGAAAAAAAAAACCTAAATGCAAATGAGATCTGTAGACACTCTATCCCTGTAACCTTTGAGGGAAGAGCTAGGCTAACTGGAAGCTTTACTTGTACTGCCTGATGCCTTCAGGTATTTCTACCTGCCTGATTCGTGGTCATCATTTCTGTGACTTCTGCACTCTCCCCGTACTTTACTTTTGCTGAAGCGTAAGTATTTATTGGGATGGTTCCTACTTTTCTGGCTTGCTAGTCTTATACTTTTCAACTAGGAAAAACATTTGTCATCTCCATTTCCTTTAGTTCTGTAAAGGAAATAAGCCAAACCAAATTGAAACTGGTTTATATTCCTCCCCTCTATCTTCCCTGCCTCCAGTTTTTATATTATCTGCAAACTTGGAAAGTGCATTTTATGGACTTATGACTTTTACATATAGCATTATTCACAAATGTGGTTCTGAAATTGACCTTGGAGGAATTCTTCATTTGATTCTCTCTTCCATTCTGAGAAGTTTCCATCTGTGGATTCCCTGCATTGCCCAAGTTAAAGATTTCCAAATACTCCTTAATTCATCTCCTGTTCAACACTACATTGGAACATTGTCCAAATTGTTCTGGCAAGTATAACACTGAGAGCCTACAGATTTCTCTCTTCTGCTAGATCAGAAACAATAGCAAAGAATGTCAGCAAGATACGTGTATCTTCTACCAGCTTTGGGTTGGTGCGTTACCAGTCATCACATTGTACTTTCTATCACAGCTCATTGAACACTTGCCTGGACATTTCTCACATTAAGACTGAAGAGTCTTTTGGGGTTGGAGAGGTTGCTCAGCAGTTAAAGGCACTGGCTGCTCTTGCAGAGCATGTGGGTTCGATTCCCAGCACCCACATGGCAGCTAACAACTATCTATAACTCTAGTTCCAACGGCTCTGACACTCTCTTCTGACCTCCGTGGGTATTGCATGGCATGGGTATGCTTATATACATGCAGGCAAAAACATATATACACATGGAATAAAAATAATAAAATATTAAAAAGGTTGAAGCATCTTTTTTATGTATAGTACAAGGACGAGTAGTACAGAAACCCACAATTGGTCAGTGTGCAGAGAGTAAAAGCCTGTGGATGGATTGGCTCTAAAGGGGACTGGGGAGATGGATCAGTGTTTAAGAGCCCTGGCTATCCTTGCAGAGGACATGAGTTTGGTTCTCAACACCACATGATAGCTAATAATTACCTGTAACTCCAGATACAGGGAATCCAACACCATCTCCTGGCCTCTGCAGGCATTGTAGGAGATAGGTACACTTACATACATGCAGGCAAAACACACACACATATACAAAATAAATTAAGCGGGAGCTGGAGAGATGGATCAGTGGTTCCAAACATTTTCTGTTCTTGCAGAGGACCTGGGTTTGGTTCCACGCATCCATGTGACAGCATACAACCATCTGTAACTTCAATTCTAGGAAATATGACACCCTCCTTTGGCTTCCATGGGCACTGCATGCATGTGTTGTACTTACATACTCATACACATAACATACTAAAAAAGTAAATGGGACAGCTATATCATATTTCCTACCCCCGAGGCTCAAGGAGCATCATGGAAGAGGGAGGGCAGAAAGATTGTAAGAGCAGAGGTAGCGGATATCCACAGTGAAAACTGTTTGCCAGGTAACAGTGCTCTTGCACATATGAACTCACAGTGGGTGGGACTGCAGGCATAAGACCTGCACAAAAGCAAGCCAGACACAACCCCAGCATGGATGGGGTTCGTGAAGTTCTACCACGAGTCAAGGAGCTATGGCTACTGCTGGGGGAGGAGGAGTCAGTTTCTTCATGGATTCATCCCCTGAGAGGCTGCCCATGCTCCAGCAGGTTGTCCCATGCCCACGAACACTCGGTGAACTCGGTGAGTTTAACAAAAGTGCACACGAAGTTGGGAAGGAATTGAAGGGAGGGAAAGGGTTGGATTTGATTAAAATAAATTATATTCATGTATGAAATCCCCAAACAGTAAAAATTAATATCTTAATATAAAGAAGAGTGAAGCTTCTTACTCTGTGATGTGGGAGGAGATAGTGTGAGGCAATGGCCCTAAGTCTAAATGACGATTATGGACACTGACACTGGAGCATCTGCTCATGTGTCAGGCACATTACAGACACTGCTGCTCTCTACTACCATGCTTTAGATAGGTGTCCACCAAGGCCCACTGTTGAGAGGTGTGGAATCTTTAAGAGGTGGACCCTAGTAGGAGAAATGAGGTCACTGGGGTGTGCCCTTGAAGGGATACTGGGAGACTCGCCTTTCCCTTATCCCTTTGCTTTCTGTGTGCCATGAACAACCTCTGCCATGTGCTCCTGTCGTGCTATACTATATTTAAAGCAACAGGGACAACTGCCCACGACTGAGATCTCTAAGCCCATAGCTAAAATAAACCTTTACTCTTTTTAAGTTGTTTACTTATGTTGTCAGAGTGATTAAAGGCTAACATATACACATCTTTGATATGTTGAAAGATAAAATAAAACAGTGTCTGGATCAATTAGTATTTTAATATAACTAGTATGAAAACAAAGGTTAAGAGGTTAAAGTTGACTTACTAAGTAGCAGAAACGGGATTTGTGTCCGAATCGCTTGGATTCTAACCTGACGTCCTTCCACGGCCACTGGCTGCCTTTTGTAAATAGATACCGAGTGGGGAGAATAAGATGGACGAACCCTGACTCAGGAAAGCAGGGAACAGTGACACTCTTAGGGATTAAAAGGAAGGAACTCATTAACTTTCCCTTTCTTTAAAATGCTGTGTAGGGCCGGGCGTGGTGGCGCACGCCTTTAATCCTAGCACTAGGGAGGCAGAGGCAGGCGGATCTTTGTGAGTTCAAGGCCAGCCTGGTCTACAGAGTGAGTTCCAGGACAGCTGGGGCTACAGGGAGACCCTGTCTCAAAAAGACAAAAAAAAAAAAAAACAAAAAAAAAAAAAACATTGTTCTCTAGCTCACGCCCAGATTAATCTCACCTATGAGCTTCCTCTGACCCCAAAGAACAAATTAAGATTTTTTTTAGCTGAGTGTTGTGGCACACACCTTTAGTCTCAGCACTTGGCAGGCAGATGTCTCTGAGTTCAAGGCCAGCCTAGTCTTGAAGTTCAAGTGAGTTCCAGGCCAGGTTGGGCTATTGGGAGAACCTGTCTCAAAAACCCCAAAAGAATTTTCTTTAAAGTATCTAATTTTATATGATTCTTCATGTTGACCTTCAGTCGCTTTGAAAAATTTTGTAACTTTTAGAATATTATGTTTTAAAACTTTTGTCAGCTGAGCTAAAGGTAATATGTGACTACTGGTTTATACTTGGCATGAAAATATTAAACACGGGGCTGGAGAGATGGCCTAGCGGTTAAGAGCACCGACTGCTCTTGGAGAGGACCCGGGTTCGATCCCCAGCACCCACATGGTGGCTAAGAACCATCTGTAACTCCAGTTCCAGGAGAACTCCAGTTCCAGGGAAATCCGAGACCCTCTTCTGACCTCCACGGCATTGCATGACACGGATGCACAAACCTACATGCAGACAGTACATTCATACACATACAAAAATAATAAATAAAAATTAAAAAAAGAAAATATTAAACACAGCAAAAATGTCCCTGAAGCTATGATGCCATCAATAAAGTTTAGATATTTCTTGAAGGAAAAACCAATTTTTATCCAGATTTGTCAAGACAGTGTCCAGTGCCATTTTTTGCAGAACATGGCTATTGTTTTTTATAAGAAAGTTAACATTTTCCTTATAAGTCACTTTTGTAGAGTTGAATTCAGTTTTAGGAATACTGAACTATCATACGAATGCCTGGTATTGGATGAGAAGGACTGCTCGGCAGATTCTTTGCTGGAGGTGTGTTATACCCTATCCAAATACAAAGTGCAAAATCTCAACTCAAAATATGATTTCCATGCTTATGCCAAATAGTAGAAAAGGAATTAAAAATTTAGCTTCATCTTGCTGATGGTCTTGGTCTCAAAAAAACACGTATGCACAGAATATCAACTCTGTAAACAGACAGAGATGACACACAAATATGACAATCCTAATGCTTACCAAATACCTGTGTGTGCCTAACAGTGAACATACTAATAGCTGGTTTTGGATATGCGAAGGTGAAGCTACGGTTAGAAGAAAAGGCCATCCTTAAGACAGATCTACAAGGATGAACTATAAAAGCCTTATGAATTAAAAGCAAAATGGCCGAAACATTGAGTGCTAATTTACGTCAGGTTTTGTTGGCTCCAGTGCTCCTCTCCTCTCCTCTCCTCCCCTCCCCTCCCCTCCCCTCCCCTCCTTTCCTTTTCTCTTCTCTCTTTTCATCTCCTCCCCTCTCCTCTTTCCTCTCCTCTCCTCCCCTCCCCTCCCCTCCCCTCCCCTCCCTCTCTCTCTCTCTCTCTCTCTCTCTCTCTCTTTCTTTTTGAGACAGGGTCTCCCTTTAGTCCCAGCTGGCTTGGAGCTCACTCTGTAGACCAGGCTGGCCTTGAACTCATAGAGATCTGCCTGCCTCTGCCTCCCAAGTGCTAGGATTAAAGGCGTGTGCCACCATGCTCAGCCCCAGTGGTTTTCTTAAAAACAATGGCAAGCCCACGCATTTACCTAAGTTAAAAACCAATACGGAGAAATATGAGGCAGAAAAGGAGTCAGATTACCCTGGGTTCAAACTCCAACTCTGCTCCTCACACTCAAAAGTATGAGATTTTTGTCAGTACTTGGGAGGCAGAGGCCAGACTGGTCTTCGTAGTGAGTTCCAGGTTAGCTGCAGCTACAGGATACCCTGTCTCAAAAAGACCAAGAAAAGTCTGAGTTGAACAAGTTGATCTAATATCTCTTCAATTTCAGCATCTGTAAAGTTGGGACAGTAATTTAGAAGGTTTCTGTGATGATAAATTAACACCCGAAACTCAGTGTCATAGCTATAATGAAAATAAACATGCTGATTTATTTCTCTGTGGTGTGGACATGATAGAAGCATCTACTTCCCATGCTTATTCATTCCATGTGAGTGCTTTTCAACAGCCCCATGCCACAGATTCTTGGGGTTTTCTGAAACTTCTGTAGGTGAGAACACAGGAACAAAGCTGCACTCTCTAGTTAGGAGGGGCATCCCTGTGCAGCTCTGCCTGGTGAGACACCTGCAAGGCTAAGGGATCCCAGTAATTAGAGACCTCCCTCTTAAACACTGGCATCACCTAATCATTCCACTGTTCCTTTATTTCATCCTTATATGTATAACGTGTTCTTAGAAATCTAGAGAAAATAAGACACATTTTAAAGCACTTTCCTTTGAAGATTAACACAGTTCAGAAGCTAAGTTAGGAATGCAAAGAGATAATTCTAATACGTAGTGGTAAAGGCTAAGAAAGACTGCAGAGTGGGGTACATGGATGGGGTCATCTGATCCAGCCTTTGGGAGCAGGATTTTTTTCTGAGGAAGGGCAGGGATTGGCCAGATAGTGGTAGGAAGGCTCATAAACTGCAAGTAACAACGTATTGCTGAAGGGCAGAGCACAGTGCCATGAGGTGGGATGTAGTGAGAGCTGAGGAGAGAGGGTAGGCAGATGTGAGAAATGAGGAGAGAGGGTAGGCAGATGTGAGAGATGAGGAGAGGGGGTAGGCAGATGTGAGAAATGAGGAGAGAGGGTAGGCAGATGTGAGAGATGGACGCTGCTCCGCATCATGCAAAGGCATTTGGATCTTATCGTGAGGTAATGACAAGCCACTGAATGAGTCTTAGTCTTGGTACAGCATGGACAAATTTGCCAGAAAGTGTCTGGGGTGGCATGGGCATGAGCAGGGAGCAGTAGGTAAATGGTTTAGGCGTTGATACTCCAATTGCTGTTTGTTCTTAATAGCCCCTTTAAATATATAAACACCATTCTTTTAATATTTTTTATTTTTTTAATTAATTATTTATTTATTTATATATTTTTTTAATCAAATCTAGACCGGTGTCCCCCACCCGATCCCCCCACCCCATCAGAGCTCATGCATTCTGCCAAACATGCTTTTCATCACTTTCTCAGTCTTTCTCAATATTCTCCATGTGGAAGTTGACTGTTTTGAGCAGAATCACTGTTTCAGTCAGTTCTTTGATGCAGTCCTTTCTGTTGTTGTTGTTGTTTCCAATATGTATCACTCCCAACTGCTTTGGACAAAAGCTCAAGGGGCCGAGCACAAGAAATACTTACAACTAGGTAATTGGCACTAGCATCCACAGATGAGGGATACCATTCGTTGTTTGTTTTTCCGGGACTGTGTTACTTCACTCAACCTGATGTCCTCTAGCTCCAGCCAATTTCCTGCAAAGCTCATGATGTCATCTTTCTTTACTGTTTCATAGAACTCCATTGTGTAGATGTACCACATTTTCTTTATCCACTCATCAGTTGAAGGGCATTTGGGTTGGTTCCAGCTCCTTGCTATTGTGAAGAGAGCTGAAATAAACATGGTCATGCATGTATCTCTGCGGTGGGGTGAGTCTTGAGGGTACATGCCTAGGAGTGGTATGGCTGGGTCAGGTGGCAAGTTCATCAAGTCTTCCAAGGGTTCTCCACACTGCTTTCCATAGTGGCTGTATGAGTTTATATTCCCACCAGCAGTGGATGAGTGTTCCCCTATACCCACAACCTCTCCAGCACTTGGCATCATTTGTTTTCTTGATCCTAACCAGTCTTATTGGAGTAAGATGACATTTTAAAGTGGTTTTGATTTGCATTTCCTTAATTATTAGTGATGTTGAACACTTCTTAAGGTGTTTCTCAGCCATCTCTAATTCCTCACTTGTGAAGTCTCTTTGCTCCATCTATTGAGTGGGTCATTTGTTTTCTTTCTTCTTTGTTTTTTGAGTAGTTTATATATTCTGGAAATCAATGCTTTGTCAGATGTTTCTGCGGTGAAGGTTTCCTACCACTCTGTGGGATTTCTCTTCACTTCCTTGATTGTTTCTTTTGATGTTCAGAAGCTTTTGAGTATAATGAGGTCCCATTTGTCAATTGTCGACCTTAATTCTTGTGCAGCTGCTGTCTGATTTAGGAAGTCTTTTCCTATGCACATGTCTTGTAGTCTGCTGCCAACTTTTTCTTCTGTTGCCTTCAGAGTTTTGATCTTTGAGGTCTTTGATCCATCTGGAGTTGACTTTGTATAGGGCGAGAGGTAGGGGTTTAATTTAATTCTACAGGTGGTGATCCAGTTTTGCCAACACCACTTGATGAAGATGCTGTCTTTGCTCCATTGTGTCTTCTTGGCCCCCTTGTCAAATATGAGATGGCTGAAATTGTATGTGCTCAGGTTTTGATCTTCAGTTTTGTTCCATTGGTCAACAGGTCTGTTTTTGTGCCAGTACCAAACTATAGCCCTGTAGTATAGTTTGAAGTCTGGTATAGAGATCCCCCCTGTGTAGCTCTTTTAGCTCAGGGTTGTTTTGGCTATTCAGGGTCTTTTGTTTTTCTAAATGAATTTAAGGACTTTTTTTCCCAAGCCTGTGAAGAAACTCTTGGGGATTTTGATTGCGATTGCATTAAATCTATACAAGAATTTCAGAAGAATGGACATTTTTACAATGTTAATTTTTCCAATCCATGAGTATGGGAGGCTTTTCCATCTTCTGATGTCTTCTTCAATTTCTTTATTTAAAGGTTTAAATTTTTTGTTGTAGAGATCCTTGGTGTCTTTGGTTATGTTTGTTCCTAAGTATTTTATTGTTTTTGAGGCCATTGTGAGTGGGAAGTTCTCTTTGAATTCTTTCTCCAGTTGCTTGCTCTTGGTGTAAAGAAAGGCCATTGATTTTTTAAGGTTAATTTTGTATCCTGCCACTTTGCTGACTATATTAATCATTTCTAGGAGTTTTCTGGTGGAGTTTTTTAGCATCCCTTAAGTAAACAGTCATATCACCAGCAAATAGGGATAGCTTACTTCCTCTTTTCCAATTAGTACTCCTTTAATTTCCTTTTCTTGACTTATTGCTCTAGCAAGTGTTTCAAGCACTATATTGAAGAGGAGTGGTGACAGGGGGCAGCCTTGCCGAGTTCCTACCTTTAAAGGGAATGTTTCTGTCATTTCCCCATTTAGGATGATATTGGCTGTGGGTTTCCTGTATATGGCTTTGATTACATTGAGGAATGATCCCTCCAATCCAATTCCTTCTAGGACTTTAAGCATGAAGGGATGCTGGATTTTGTCAAAGGCTTTTTCAGCATCAATTGAGATGATGGTGTGGTTTTTGTCTTTGATTCCGTTTATGTGTTTGATGATGTTTATTGATTTTCGTATGTTGAACCATCCCTGCATCTCTGGTATGAATCCAACTTGGTCATGATGGATGATCTTCTTGATGTGGGTCTGTATGCGATTTGCCAGTATTCTGTTTAGAATTTTGGCATCTGTGTTCATGAGGGAGATGGGTCTATAATTCTCCTTTGTTGTTCTTTGCCGGGTTTTGGTAAAGAGTGATGCTGGCTTCATAGAAGGAATTTGGGAGAATTCCCTCTGTTTGTATCCTTCTAACAGTTTCAGTAATAATGGTTGTAGTCCTCTTTAAAATGTTTTAAGAAATTCTGCTGTGAAACCATCTGGGCCTGGGCTTTTGTTAGTTTGGAGGTTTCATATTACATCTTCAATTTCTTTGTGTTCTATGAGTCTTTTAAGCTGTCGCTCTCTTCTTGGTTGACTTTGGTGATTCCAGGATTTCGATATTTATCCATTTCTTCTAGGTTTTCAAACTTGTAGAGTATAGGTTTTTGAAGTATTCCCATATGATTTTCTGGATCTTTTCCTTGTCTGTTTTGATATTTCCCTTTTCCATCAGGATTGTATTGATTTGGAGTTGTTTCTTCTTTCTTTGGTTAACTGGGCTAGAGGTCTGTCTATCTTGTTTTTCTTTTCAAAGAACCAACTTTGGATTCATTGATTTTTTGTATTCTTTTCTTTGTTTCTTTCATTGATTTCTGGCTGATTTTTGTTATTTCTTTTTTTTTTTTTTTTTTTTTTTTTTTTTTTTGGCTTTTCGAGACAGGGTCTCCCTGTAGCCCCAGCTGTCCTGGAACTCACTCTGTAGACCAGGCTGGCCTTTCCTGCGTTTGTGTTAGGTTCATCTGTTGTTGTCTCTCAGTGCTTTTAGCTAGTGTTAGATCATTCACTTGTGCTCTGTTTTTTTAATGTAGGCAAAGGGCTATAAACTTTCCTCTTTAGGTCTGCTTTAAGGTATCCCATAGGTTTTTTGTATTGTATTATCATTGTCATTCAGTTCCAGGATGCTTTTATTTCTTATCTCTTCCTTGACCCATCATTATTCAAGAGTGTTTGTTTAGCCTCCATGTGTCTTGTAGCAGTAGAGCTTATCCTGGTTGATGTTGAGCTTTATTTAACTGTGGTCTGATAGAATGCATGAAAATTATTCAAATCTTTTTGTATTTGTGAGGTTTTTCTGTGTCCCAGTACGTGGTTGATTTTGGAGAATGTTCATGGGGTGTGAGTAGAAAGTGTATTCTCTGGATTAGGAGGAATATTCAGTAGAGGTCTATGAGGTCCATTTGGTGTATCATATCGTTCAGTTCAGATGTCTCTCTGGTATTATTTTTCTGTTGACCTGTCCAAAGGACTCAGTGGGGGTACTGAAGTCCCTACTATGAGTGTATTGGGGTTAGTGTTGACTTGTGGTCTGGAGAATTGTCTTTATAAAGTTTGGTGCACCAGAGTTTAAGGCATATATATTCACAATCTTCTTGGTGAATTGTTCCTTTGATAAATGTAATGGCCTTCTTTGTCTCTTCTGATTTCTTTTACTTTGAAGTCTATTTTGTCTATATTAAAATAGAAACACCTGCTTTGCTTTGGTACCATTTTGCTTGGAATACTTTTTCCATCCTTCACTTTAAGTGGTGCCTTCCTTGAAGTTAAGATGTGTTTCTTTTTTTTTTATTTTTTAATTAATTTTATTTATTTCTGTATGTGTATGAATGTACTGTCTGCATGCAAGTTTGTGCACCCATGTTGTGCAATGCCACGAGGTCAGAAGAGGTGTCGGATTCCCCTGGAACTGGATTCTCCTGGATTGGAGTTTCAGACGGCTCTTGGCCGCCATGTGGTGTTGGGGATAACCCCGGTCCTCTGCAAGAGCATGGTGCTCCTAATCCTAGGCCATCTCTCAGCCCCAAGAGTGTTTCTTGTAGACAGCATATCGATATTCTTTTCTTCCAATCCAATCTCCCAATCTATGTCTTTTATTGGGGAATTTAGTCCATTGATATTTAAGGTTATGACTGATAGTTTGTGTTGCTTCCTTTTGCCTATTATCTATTTGCGTTTGGGTTTACGTTTCTATTTCTGCAGTTATCTTTTATTGAATTCTCTTTCTAGGTACACTGGGGATGGTTGCTCCTTCTTCTGTCCTTTGAATTGCTTCAAGTATTCTCTGAAGGTTGGTTTCCAGACATGTATTCTTTCAACTTTTATGTCATGGAAGTTTTTTTCCTCTCCTTTCAACTATAATTGACATTTTTGCTGGGTATAGTAACCTGGGTTGGCATCTATTGTCCTTTAACACTGGGGATGCCTCTGCTCCAGGTTTTCTTTGCTTTCATAGTTTGCATTGAGAAGTCAGTTTTTTTTTTTCATTTTTTTTTTTGTGATTGTCTTTGTTTTCTCTTGTGGCTTCAAGGATTTTGTCTTTGTTTTGGGTGTCTAGCATTTTAACATGATGTGGCGTGGAGATTTCTTTTTCTGATCTTGTCTGTTTGGAGTTCTATGTGCTTCTTGTATTTGTATTGGTTTGTCTTTTTTTAGTTTGGGGAAGTTTTCATCTATTATTATTCGTTGAAGATCTGATCAATACCTTCTCTTGGGATTCCTCTCTTTCCTCTATTCCTATGATGTGGAGGTTGATCTTTTCATAGTGTCCCACAGTTCCTGGTTGTTCCACTTTGTGTTTTAAAAATTTTTTTTTTTTTTTATTGGAGGTTTTAGTCTGTGTTATCTTCAGGTTGATGAATATTATGTGTTTGCTTCCTCCATTCTGCTCTGAGGCTTTTTTCATTCTGTCCTCTTTGATGGATGAAGTGTTTGATTTCCTTTTTCATTTCCTCTTCTGATTTCTTTAGTATTTCTACTTCTTTTGGAGCTTCTCAATCTCTTCCTGTAGCTCCTTGCTTTGCTAGTTGGTTTCCTTATATCTTTTTCAGCATGGGATCTTTTCAGTGCTTCTACTTCCTTCTGAGGTATCATCCGCCTCTAGGTCCTTCTTGAGTTCTCATTCTCTTTTCTTAGTTCTTTGATTTGCCTATAATCTTAGTAGTTCTTTAAGTATGTTCACAGTTGTGGTTTGTGATATCTGTGTCCTGGGCCATCCCAGGGGATCCACCTGTAGGACTATCCATAGGTTGGTAGAGCTTGTGTGGGATATCCTGCCCTTTCCATTTGTCTCTCTCTTCATGTTCCTGGGCATATGGGCTTCTCCTTGCCTGTATTCTAATGTGAGTCCAAATAGCCTCTTCATGGTGTTGAAGACTTGCTTTGCTTGCATCCTTCAGATGCCTTCGTAATCCCAGCTGTGGGGTGGGAGGGTGGGAGGGTGCTCTTTAGCCCGAGCCCTGATACCTGTGCTTCAGCTGGTCTTGGGAGATTTCAGATCTCATGACTCACACAACCCTACCTTTTTTTTTTTTTTTTAAATGGCTGTTTTTTTTTAAATTTTATTTATTTTTGTATGTGTATGAATGTACTGTCTGCATGTAGATTTGTGCACCTGGGTTGTGCAATGCCTTGGAGGTCAGAAGAGGGTATTGGATTCCCCTGGAACTGGAGTTCTCCTGGAATTGGAGTTACAGGCAGTTCTTAGCCTCCATGTGGGTGCTGGGGATCGAACCCGGGTCCTCTGCAAGAGCAGTTGGCGCTCTTAACCGCTAGGCTATCTCTCCAGCCCCCAACCCTACCTTTTATACCAGCTGGGAGGATAACTCTGCTCCCACAGCCACAAAAGCCAATTAAGCCAAAAACAACTGGATTAATGGATTAAGTAGATTAATGCAAACAAGAATCAGCCTTGCTGAAGTCCCAGATCCTACGTACCTACCTGCGCTTGCTTCAGCTGGTTTCAGGAGATCTCCTTAATAACTTTTTAATATAACTTGGATTCAGATCCCAGCTCTACTACTTCTTAAGTATGAGACCTTGAGCAATTTAGTTTAATAGCTTTATGCTCAATTTCATTAGTTCTTTTAACAACTGTGTGTGTGTGTGTGTGTGTGTGTGTGTGTGGTGTATGAAAATGCCTTAGCTTTCCATTGCTGTGGTAAAACAGTGACCAAAAGCAAGTTGGGAGATGGGTTCTTTGGTTTACAGCTCACAGTCAGTTAACAAGGATACTGAAGCAGGAATGCAGGGCAGGAACATAGAGGCCAGAGCTGGAAGCACAGACCATGCAGGCATGATGCTTACTGGCTTGCTCTCCCTGGCTTGCTCAGCTACTTCTCTTATACGGCCTAGACCCACCTTCCAGGGATGGCACCACCCACACTGGCCTGGATGCTCCTATATTAATCAGAAATTGAGAAAATGCCTCTTACTTCACAGAAATGGCCATAGGCCAATCCGATGGAAGGAATTGCTCAGTGGAGGTTCCCTCTTCCCAGATGTGTTAAGCTGACAACTGAAGCTTACCCTGGACAGTGCACGTGCACTCACAGAGGTCAGAGGAGGACATCTGCAGTGCTGCTCTATCACTTCTCACTTTATTCCTTTGAGGCGGGGTCTCTCCTTGAACCTGGAGTTAGGCAGGCTGCCAGTGAGCCCGGTGATCCCCCTGTTTTCACTCACACAACACTTCAGAACTCCAACAGGAATGTTTTTAAACCACTCTGGTACCATTAATATGCTAGGCCCACAGTGTGAGTCACATACACTTCTCTGCTGATAGACTGTGCTGGGAAACAACATAGTGAAGCCAGTTACAGATCTACGATACTTAGATGAATCTAGCAGTGAAAACAAATAGAAAATAAGGCCAAATTAGCCAGGTTTTCCAAATCAAGTGAGACAGTCTTTCTGAAAAGAACTTGAATCCCACAGTTATGATGAGAAATTCAGTCTTGCTGACAGGGTGGGGAGGTGTCACTCTTAGTTGTTTTTAATGTCTTGACAGGGCAGAATTTATCCAGAAAAGTGGCAGTAGATTTGGAGTCTAACTTTAACTCTAACTGCTTCCTTGTGGCCCCTTATGAGTGGAACAGAACTTACACATGAGTATGGCTTCAGAATCACCAGTGGCATTTGCTTAAATGTAAATTATGTGGTTCTACTACAGAAAGAGCTTCTGGGACTAGGGGAGGATGGAGAGTCTGCATTCTAGCAGTTTCCTGGTAATTATCATGCACACTGAACTTGGGACTTGTTTCTTTGTCTAGTTTTTCTAAACAGCAGAAGCTTTTTCCACAGCCCTTGGTTACCTCCCTGGACTTGAGAGTAAGACCCCATTGCTGAAGACACCACATACTTTGGACATAGGACTTTGAGGAATTGAGTTGGAAATGACCTGGAGGCCTCTTCCCTAAGGACCAGCTTTCATAGTATTAAAAGGTGCTATGCAAGCTTCTGGTGGAGAAAACAATCAATAGTTCCATAGTTCCATCTATCTGTAAAGCTGAGGAGCCACAGCAATGACTGGCTCAGCAAAATATCCTTTATCATGCAATGGTGGTACTTTTATCTAGGTGGTTACCAACAGCTGTCTAATTGGACTTAAGGCCTGATCAATAGGAGGGAATTCTTGACTGGTACTATAAACAAGGAAAGTACTTGAGGCTGGAGAGATCACAAACTCTAGAGGAGCACCTCCTACTGCTATGTTCCTAAAATATAGCCTCTAACTATATTCTAAATACTTATCCTTGTATCTACAGTTAAGAGTAGCTCTCGGGCTGGAGAGATGGCCTAGCGGTTAAGAGCACCGACTGCTCTTACAGAGGACCCGGGTTCGATCCCCAGCACCCACATGGCGGCTGAGAACCGTCTGAAACTCCAATTCCAGGAGAACTCCAGTCCAGGGGAATGCGAAACCCTCTTCTGACCTCCGCGGCTTTGCACGACACGGGTGCACAGACTTGCATGCAGACAGTACATTGATACACATACATAAATAAATAATAAAATGCCGGGTGTGGTGGCACACGCCTTTAATCCTAGCACTTGGGAGGCAGAGGCACGCGGATCTCTTTGAGTTCGAGGCCAGCCTGGTCTACAGAGTGAGTTCCAGGACAGCCAGAGCTACAGGGAGACCCTGTCTCAAAAAAAAAAAAAAAAAAAAGAGTAGCTCTCATCATTCATCAAAGAAGCTTCTTTTTGCAACAGGTAGAGACCATTATAAAGTTCCACAACTGGTCAAAATGTAGAAATAAGTGGCTGGGGGAAATCCAGCACTAACTGATACATCTACAAGGAAACCACTATACCTACGGCTCAGGACGCATCTCAGAAGGGAGTCAGAAAAATTTTAAGACTCAAGGGGCCGGGACACCTGCTGGTAGGTTGTATCTTCTAGGCAGACAGGGAAGCTGTGCCCATGAAGTCTCTCCAATATGGCTGCCTAAACAAGACCTGCATAATGACACCAGGTGACAGGCCAATGTGCACAGGGGAACTTTCACAAGGTCCCACCTGTAGATGGAGAGCTAGAGGCAGTCAATGGCTGCTGAAGGAGAGGGAACCAGTTTTCTCCAGGGAAGAGCTCTCTGATAGTTTATATAGCCCCAAGTGGTCAGCCCTAAGCATGCACACACACACACACACACATGCACGCACACATATATACAATCACCTAGACTTGTATACGTATAAGTGAATGGACTCAGCAGATTATATAGGTATGTATATATCTCATATATGTTATATATATGTATATGCAACAATAATAAAAAAGAAGTCATAAAACTGAGAGGAAGTGGAGGATATGGGAAGAGTTGGAGGGAGAAATAATGTAAATACAGTAGGAAGATCTCACAAATTAAACCTTAAAGAGAAGTATTTTTCTAGTTGTAGTTTATACAAACTGGGGCCTAAAGTAGCATGCTGATTTCTAGAAAGCAGTGTTCGTATCTTATTATCATCTCACGAGCTGGGGCCTAGGACTCTACCACCCAGCACATTTTATGGCATTCAGGTAACTACTGTGATGGACCCTTACCAGGCCTCTAGCTCCTTCCTACTCATGCTTTTGTGCAATTCTCAACACAGCCCACATGAACCTGTAACACTGAAAATGAGATCATGCTACTCACTGTTTTCCTATGATTCCCCAAATCTTCTCCTGATCCTCAGAAACCAAACTCCCCTCTAGGACTCTGCAAGCTGCGCATCCTCATTCCATCCCACAATGTAGCCAAAAGAATTTCTTTTAGGTTTCTGTAATACTCATTTTTCCTCTATGACTTTTGCACAGCGTCTCCTATACATAGAAAGGCTATTTCTTTAGAGCTGGAGAGATGGGTCAGCAGTTAAGAGCACTGAATGCTCTTGCAGAGCAGCCGGGTTCAATTCCCAGTACCTTCATGGCAGCTAATAACCATCTTTAACTTCAGTTCTAGGGGATCTGATGCCCTCTTCTGACTTCTATGGGCATTGCACGACACAGGCATACTTATGAGGGCATGGAGGCAATACACTCATACACATAAATAAATTAATAAAATGTTTTCTTTTTTTTTTTGGTCTTTTCAAGACAGGGTCTCCCTGTAGTCCCAGCTGTCCTGGAACTCACTCTGTAGACCAGGCTGGCCTTGAACTCACAAAGATCCACCTTCCTCTGCCTCCCAAGTGCTAGGATTAAAGGTGTGCACCACCACGCCCGACATAAAATGTTTTCTTTACAAAGGCTCTTTTTCTTGGTTGTACCTTCTGAGCACTGGTCATCATTGGAATCTTGGTTTATAGGAAATCACCTCAGAGTGTAGGTCTGTAGTGGTCACCAAGGCATTCTCTATCATAGACTTATTTTAAATTTTTCCCAAAACAGGATCATCTGACATTTTTATTTATTTATTTTTCTATGTGTAAGAATGTACTGTCTGCATGTAGGTTTGTGCACTCGTGTCGTGCAATACCTCGGAGGTCAGAAGAGGGTGTCAGATTCCCCTGGAACTGGAGTTAAAGACGGCTCTCAGCCGCCATGTGGGTGCTGGGAATTGAACTTGAGTCCTCTGCAAGAGCAGTCGGTGCTCTTAACCGCTAGGCCATCTCTCCAGCCCTCTCAGCTGAAATTTTTTTCTTCATTTTCAGATATCTCCCTTCCTTCCCTCTGTCCCTCTGTCCCTTGGTACCTCTGTCTGTACCTCCGTCTGTCCTTCCCTCCCTCCCTTCCTCCGTTCATTCCTTCCTGATTGTTTGGTAACTCTTGGTGTCGTTTAGTATTCTCATCACTGGGAATAGAGAAGTAAAGAAATGCTGTACTACCATGGATAAGCAACCAACAAATGAATATGTAATACTTTAAATGATGATAAGATTCTGTAAATGAAATACCAGGATTAAAAGGCTAGAGACCAACTAGGGAGGGGTTCCTATTTTAGGTGGAGTTATCAGGAAAGCTCCCTTTGATGTTTGCCATTTCTTTTGTCCTTTTGAGACAGGGTCTCCATGTAACCACAGCTGGCCTAGAACTGCCTTGTAGGCTGGCCTTTATCTCACAGAGATCCATCTGCCTCTGCCCCCCAAGTGGTGGGATTAAAGGTGTGTGACATCACATGTAGTTGATGTGTGCCATTTGAGTAGAACTGTAATTGCATACTAACTGCAAGAAATATGCACTTCTCTTCCATTCATCCTTATCACAATATTTCTTGTGTGGTAATTATCTATCATCTATCTATCTATCTATCTATCTATCTATCTATCTATCTATCTAATTTCTCTGTTAGTATGACTAATATTGCCTTTAACCCTTTGGCTTTCCTAATCTAACTTTGAGTTTTGTTAATAGGAAATGATTTTTTCTTTTCAATTATCCTCAATATCCAACATTAGGGTCTGTTATGGAAGTATTGGTAGAAAAAAGGAAGAGGGGGTAAAGAGATGGCTCAGTGGTTAAGAGCACTTACTGCTCTAGCAGAGGATCTGGGTTCAATTCCCAGCACCCACATGGTGGCTAAGAACTGTCTTTAAGCTTGGTGTGGTGGCCTTTAATCCTAGCACTCAGGAGGCAGAGGCAGGTGGATCTCCGTGAGCTCAAGGCCAGCCTGGTCTACAGAATGAGTTCCAGGCCAGCTGGGGTTATAGGAAGACCCTGTCTCAAAAAAAAAGAAAAAAGAAAAAAGGAAGAAGAAAATGGAGATTATAATGAATAGGCTGTCACAATATACACAGGGCACCTTGGAAACTACTACTTGAGATGTTGACATGTGTTTCTAAGAATCAGGTGAATTCATTTCAATGAGTAAATTTTATGTGTAACATGAGACCATAATATATGAATTATTATATATCCTCTTATCAAACTAATTTCTGTCAAATCAAGCTTTTATATATTTAGAAGTCTAAGAAATGATAGACTTCTCTCTCTTTTCCTTGACCTGCTCTTATTAGTTTAGGCTATTTATTGTACATCTTAATAAATTACAAAGACGTACAGACTAACAGGCAGCCCTTGCAGACTCTTAGAAAGGTGGATTTGGGCACTAAGCAGAAGCAGGCTAATTGGACTCCTCTGTCTGAAGACGAATGAGCATTTCTGAACATACCTCTATGACACAGTGATGATGAAAGCAATGACGCTCATCATGGAAGAACTACCAACAGTCCTTAGCTTACTAGCCTCCATGGCAGCTCTTTGACTCATGGTGTACTCAGCAGATATTCTTGTTCACTCTTGTTTTTCAACTAAAAACTTGGAAAATTCTATATAATATTAAATAACATGTATATTTATTATTAGCCAGCTGAGTAAATCACAATTATAATGTCCAAGATCAGAAACAGAGCCTCAGATATTTCCCCAACTGCATGCAATTAATTTACACTAGAAAGCATTTTTAAGGCTAGATGTAGGGAAACAATCTTGATGGTGACAAAACTATTTGTCCATGAGTTTCAGGTGCATTCCTTCTCAATGATACTATGTCCCCAACTGAGGATCCAAGACTTGGCTTCTCTTGGTCCAAAAAGGACAAATAGTTTTGTCCCTTTGAATTTGGCTGCCACATTGCTTTTTCTAACAAGATTCCTTTATTTATTTATTTATTTATTTATTTATTTATTTATTTATTTTTTGGTCTTCTGAGACTGGATCTCCCTGTAGCCCCAGCTGTCCTGGAACTCAATCTGTAGACCAGGCTGGCATTGAACTCACAAAGATCCACCTGCCTCTGCCTCCTGAGTGCTAGGATTAAAGGCATGTGCCACCATGCCTGGCATACAAGATTCCTTCTTGTTAGAACAAGATGAACCTTCTCCATCTTAAAGCTACTGGAGTTAGATTTGCAATACCTATTGAGGTGGGTTAAGAGGCTGGGAAGTGTGTCCCATGTGCCACGTAGAGAATTATTGGTGTTCCTGAAATTACTAAGCCATGTTTTTCAGAGATCATTTAGAAAACATACTGTCCTCTTAGAGAGTCAGAAAACACACAGGGATACTTAAAAGACTTAAGTGGAAAACCCCAAATAATTTCCAGTTGGGGAATAGTTAAGAGGATTCATAAACTGTAATCAGCTGGTAAAAAGGTGATACAGATCTCTATACACTACTATGTCTCCTAGACATGTGAAATAACCTAGTCAAAATTTCTGAACATGACTAATATCCCATTAAAAAATCTAAGTCGTATCTATGTATATGTTTTTTTAAATTTTTAAAAATATTTTTATTTATTATTTATTTATTTATTTTATGTGTATGAATGTACTGTCTGCATGTAGGTTTGTGCATCTGTGTCGTGCAATGCCATGGAGGTCAGAAAAGGGCATCGGATTCCCCTGGAACTGGAGTTCTCCTGGAATCGGAGTTACAGACAGTTCTCAGGTGCCATGTGGGTGCTGGGGATCGAACCCTGGTCCTCTGCAAGAGCAGTTGGCACTCTTAACCGCTAGGCCATCTCTTCAGTCCCCAGCATATGGTTTTATAAATACAATAAAGTACTTAAAAATTCTAAAAGGATGTATACCCAATTATTAAGAGTGATTGCCTCTGGTAAATAGGACTGGGGGATGAGGAAAACTTGAACTTCTTACTTTATAGATTTGGATATGATTTGAATTGTTTTATAGCCCTTTTATTACTTTTATAATGAAAATCAAGTTCTATATTAAAAATAGACATAAAATGTGCAGTAAATACATCTGTTTAGCTTTAACAGAACACTTTTCTAACTCATGTGATCACTGAAGCCCAGATTTGTGGAGCACTCAGAAATGTCTTATGCAGCAATACTGAGGGTACTCTTCTGAGGACTGTCCCTTGATTTCATCAATATTTGAGTTCTGAACTTCTGTGGCCATTTGTAAATGAGTTAAGGGGATATAAGCGACCTTGGAGATTGCCTGGCAAATTCTCACTGCTCCACTATGCAAGAGGCCATTGCTGTTTTTAGACCCATTATAGAAATTAAAGAGATGATGTACACTGAAAATGTGGTGCAGCTCTTGGTACGCAGTTAGTGCTAAAATTTTTGTTATTATTTCTATTACCATTAGTGATTTTAGTATTATGGATGGCTGCGGTCCAAGGAGCCCAGTAATAACACATGCTGTCATCTTGGTGGTAATCCATAAAAACAGTGACACCATAAGATATAAATAATCACTGGCCTAACTGGGAATAAGAACTTTCTGGAACAAATAAACTTATCCAACCCAGACAGAGGACAGGCTTGTCTATGGGAGTAGCAGGTGCTAGCTGCCCTCCCTGTAGCTGCTGGAGGCCCACACAAATGGAGAGATATTCCTAATGGTCACACTTGCAAAGGAACAGCTCAGGAGGTGGAACCGTTAATAATGCCTTGGCTTGGAAAGGTGTCATTCTACCCAGAGTCCAATGCTACCCAGAGGGCATGGCATTCATCTTTGAGATGCTATGGGGGAGGGATGGGTGTGCAGTGCTGGCCAGAAGGATGGTAGCACCCTATTTGGAGAAATTAAATGCTTTGTTTTTACTCCAACAGTGTGTCCAGCAGAGACAGGGTCTGAAAGCCAGGTGACTCCTGGCTGGTCCAGGCTTTTGCTTGTACCACATGGTCCCTGGTCCCTGGCTTTTGCTTTCCAGCCCTTCTTACACCAGGGATCTACTAGGCTTACCTGTCGTTGAACTGAACCTCTTCTCCGTTCCTGGCCCAGCTGATGGCAGGCCTTGGGTTCCCTACGGCCTCACAGTGCAGCAGGACACTCAAGGTTCCGCTGGCCAGAGCCACGGTCTGCCCCAGGTGGGTGACCACCTCTGAGGCTGAGAGCTGCTGGGCCGCCGAGATCTTCCGCAAGATGGTCGGCTTTCTGTGTGGCCTTCGAGAGCCGCCAGGCTCCCCGGAGGAGCTCCGCAGAGAGCTGCTGAAGCTGGACACATGCTTATGGGGCGGGATGGCCACCGGGGGAAACCTCTGCTCAGAGGGCTTCAGGAGCATGTCCTGCTGCTCCAGGTGGCTGCGGAAGATGTCCTGGGCCAGCTGCGCCACCAGGCGCTTGCTGTACAGCTCCCGGAGCTCCTCGGGCTGCTGGGACAGGTTGGCCAGGATGTCGTCCAGGCGCTTCTGCTCAGTCACCATGGTGAAGGGGAGATGCAGGAGGGCCTGCGCAGTGTTGGCATCCTCCTCCGAGGACGTGTTCCTTTCCATGGAGTCTTGCACCTCCCACGAGGCCAGGAGGTCCCCTGGCCAGCCGCCCTGCTCCAGCAGCAGGGACACAATGCCATCATAGCGGGTGCCAGCGTCAGCGGCCAGGCCGCGCTTCTCAGCCTTGCTGCCATTCGAGAAGATTCCGTTTTGGTGTTTGTGAGTCTGCAAGGCCTCCTTGGGCTTGGCCTTTCTCACCTGGACGGCGTCATCCTCACTCCAGAGGCCCAGGGGCCGGGCGACCAGCTTGCGGTTGCCTCCAATGAGCTTAATCACAAACTGCTCCTGGGTTGGCCCTGCAGAACAGGTGTAGATGCCCGCATCGGAGGGCTGGAGACGATGGATCTTCAGGTAGCCAAAAGGGGCCACCGTGACGCGAGTGGAGCTGATGAGGTGCTGGCCATCCTTCTCCCAGGTGATGAGGGGCTTGCGGAACCTGCGGGTGGGACATCGGAGCACCACGGCTGTCTTGGGAAGTAGGTAGGCGAATCCGCCCACGATGAAGTGCAGCTTCCTCTGCCTTCGAGTCTGGATGTATATGTTCCGTGCAGCTGCGATGTGAGGGCTGTGCTTTGTAGAAGGCCGCCCAGACCCTGGTGTGACAGGGATGCGGAGCCAAGGAGAAAGAGAACCAGGAGCAGGAAAAACAAAGTGAGATGGGGCCAGGAGAGAGGTCAGGGGGACAGAAGGGGGGAATGGAAGAACTCTTCAGGGTTGATTTGGGCCAGTGCTCTCGTTTCCCACCTCCTGTTTACCTGGGAGGAGCTGGCTACTAGCTGTGGATCATCAGGCTAGCCCTCCTTTCAGAACCTGCAGCAATAATGAGGTGTGGTGTGGGGTAGCCCCACTGGGCTGCTGGGCCTTTCTACTGTAGAAGCTGAGCTGCTGGGTAGGGGGTGGGGGTTGTGTCTAGCTCAATAGCTTTCATTAACGACATTTAAAGAAGAAATCCAAATCATAAGAGAGGCACAGGGAAGAGAATATTCTCTGTTGAGTATCTAGCTTCAGGGTCCTGCAAAGTACCAGGGCCCTAATGTACATGGCTGGGGGAGTCCAGAATTGTGATAACTCTAGGGATTAATATTAAACAGAACAAATCTGTTTAGAGTACTTTAAAGCCCCAGAGGGACTAACATTAGACTTCATTAAGCACATGCTGCCTGCAGCTTCCAGATCTCAGTATGCCAGCAGGCGACCTTTGCTCTGCCCCCTGCAAACTGTTTTTCCAGTGGAGAAGAGAACTCAGCCTGGACACTTGTGTGATTAAGATTTCTTTTCCATCTCCAGCTGTGCACTTCAGCCACAGCCCTCTACAGGCTCTGCTGCCCCACACTCTCCCACCGCTCTGGGGCTCAGGGAAGGACCTGGCCTGGTTGCAGTGGCTACTGTTATGTGGGGTACCGTATCTCCACCCCCAGAGCTCTGACATACTCACTTGCACAAGTTGCCAGCATGCAGGGTCTTATGGAGGAAGAGAAGGGCAGGGGAGGGCACAGGGTGGAATTGACAACAGTGGAGACTCCGGTTTTCAACACTCTCTGGCAAATGGCGCTTCGAGTCTGGGTGCCCTCTCCGCAGCTCACAGAGCACTGGTGGAGAAAGAAAGGATAAATGCATGCCAGTTCAGTAACTAGGAGCTTCATACTTATTCTGTATGGTCCCTTGAGTTCACTGAAATCTTTCTCTTTCAGTACCTGAAAGAGAAATATGATACAGCAGTGTGGAGTCTGTCTATCTCACAGCCACACTTCACACCCTGGCATTCTGTATGGTAAGGGTTCCTATGGGCCTTTTATCTGTTCTTACTTATATGTGGCTAAGGCTTTAGAATCATAGAAATTCAGAATCCTATGTTCAAATCCTAGCTCAGTACTGCAAGTTGCTATGCTGCTTAAACTCTCTGAATCTGTTCCTCTTTTTCGTGTTTATTTTGCAAGCCTGTGAGTTAAAGAGACTACATTTGAAGTGCTGCATACAGAAATGACAATGATAACCTTTCTTCACAAATAAATGATATGCTTTCCATTAGATAACTGTTACAAATCTACTTTGAGGTGGCATGCAAGGTAATTTCTAGCCTCAAGGAGCTGTCATCCAAATAAGAAGGCAGAAGCCAAATGCATTGTTAGAAGGAAGTAACAGAAGAGAGAAATATAAACCAAAATGACGATGTGCTATTACTTCGAAAACACTAGAAAGACCATATAAAAAAACCCAAATAATAGTGTTAGTGTGGATATGGAAACTGAGAAATCCTGTACATTGCTGGTGGGAATGAAAAATGATGTGGTCCCTGGCACCTACCTCCGGACACAGTTTATTTGCTTTCTTGTGAAAGAGAAACACTGTAATTTTACTCCTAGGTATCTACCACAGAGAAATAAAAGTATAAACCCACACGAAGAGAAGATTCATATGCAAGTGTTCATAACAGCATTAAAACTATTTGATAGCATTTGGCTACTCATAATTAAAATTTTTAAAAATTTACTTTAATTTTATATGTATGAATGTTTTGCCTGCATGTATGTGTCATGCAATGTCTGCAGAGGCCATAAGGAGGCATCAGATCCCCTGGAACTGGAATTACACTGGAGAGTTGTTAGCTGCCATGTGAGTGCTGGGAACTAACCTGGTTCTTCGTAAGAGTAGCTAGTGCTCTTAACCACTGAGCCATCTCTCCAGCCCCAGCATTTGGCTACTTGTAATAGCCAAAAAGTAGCAATGATTTAATGTCCATCAATTGGTGAATGAATAAACAAAGTATTGGATGACATCCTCACCAACCTGTCATTAGACACAAGTCTAATGTAGATATGTGTCTGATGTAGATATGTGGTACATTTGTATATGCAATGGAATATTATCAAGCCTTATGAAGGAATGTTGTCCTTATATGTGCTATAAAATGGACATATCTTAAAAAATGTAAGCTAAGTTGAGTTTTATAACAGGTAAATTACATCTTAATAAGTTTATCGAATGAGACAGTAATTAAAGAATTTAGTAAAAGTGGGGCTGGAGAGATAGCCTAGCGGTTAAGAGCACTGCCTGCTCTTGCAGAGGACCTGGGTTTGATCCCCAGCACCCACATGGCAGCTAAGAACCATCTGTAACTCCAATTCCAGGAGAACTCCAGTTCCAGGGGAATCGGAGACCCTCTTCTGACCTCTGCGGCATTGCATGACATGGGTGCACAAACCTACATGCAGACGGTACATTCATACACATACAAAAATAAATAAAATTAAAAAAATTTAGTAAAAGTATAAAAGTAGAAGATAAATATTAGAAAAATTACTGCTAACAGTTATTATAGTATATATACTAGGGATGTCCTGACCTAGGCCTTGAAGATGGGTAGAGTCTGGGTAAGAATAGCAGCGAAATTTCTATAACAAAGGCAGAAGAATTCGGTACACAAGTCTGATGCAGGTTTAGGGCAGACACAAACTTATTTGACTGAAGAAGGGGACTGAGGCAAGAGCAGGAGCTTGAGAGGTGCTTTGGACCTGACGTTGGAGACCCTGCGTTTTCAGACAGGTTTGGAATTGGTCCACAGGGCAACGGGAAGCCATGGGGGGGGGCATGATGAAAGAGGTGTTTGAGAAGGTGAATCTGGCAATGTTGTATGTAGGGAGGGAAACGTGACATCGGTGGAGGGGCCTCCGAACACTGGCTTGAGATGATGAAGGCCTGATCCTGGGTATGGCAACATGCCATGGAAAAATGATAGTAAGGACATCAGAAGACTACCTTATACGCTAGAGCAAGGACCTGACACTGATCTGTGGGATATGCTGTGATATCTGCCACCCTGAAAGAAACTCAAGATGCCAAAGATGAGGACAGATTGAGAGCGAGCAAATCTCCGTGTGTGCTGCCTGAGATTATGGATTGCAGATTCTTCCTGTGACCCGTCTAACTGTAAATGACAGTAGCAGGCCCAGGGATCACGTGGATGGGGCACAGAGCCTGACAGCTTAAAAGCATGGCCATTTTAGTGCTGCCAAGTGGAAAAACAGACAAAGAACCAGACTGCAGGCCAGAGGTCAGCCGGGATGTTGGTAGTCTGTTATCTTCTCTAGCTTCAATTCCCGTCTCTGACATGGGGAAGCTAGGCTAAGAAGAGCTCCTCAGGGCATGCTTGATAATCCCAGACAGGAAGTGATTCGCAGGCTGCTTCTCAGGCCATGGGGACGCCCACACTGGGGATCTGGCCTCTCACCCCTACTCCAACTTCTCATCTTATGTTTTTTAGATTGAAAAAAAATATTTTGTATGGTACACGTATGTGTATGTAGTACATGTGTGTGTATGTATCTGAGGTAGATATGCGGTACATTTGTATATGATGCTTGTATGTGTGTGGTGTTGGTGCATGTGTATGTGGTACATGCACATGGTGTACATGTGTGCAATGTATATGGTACATGCGTATGTGGTGTATAAATGTATGGTGTAGATATATGTGGTGAACATGTGTGTCTGGCATATATGTATGCATGTATGTGCGTGTGCATGTACCCCATGTCAGAACATGTGCAGGTAGAGGGGGATAGTCAGTACCCTCCTCTGTCAGTTTCCGCTATTCCCGTGGGACAGGGTCTCTTGCTGAACCCGGGGCTAGGCTGGCAGTGGCAAGCCTCAGGGATCCTTCTGCTGCTGCCTCTCATGGCACTGGGGTTTCCGGTGCTGTGACCACACCTGGCTTTTTACATGGGTGCTGTGGATTTGAAATCCAGCTCTCATGTTTGTGCAGCAAGCATTCTTACTCACTGAGCTATTTCCTCAGCCCCATTTTAGATTGTGGATCTCATGGTAGCATTTTATTTGATTTAAAGGGTGCCGAAGCTTTCATTTTAAAAGAAAGAAATGACTTTATAATTTATAATATATTCTAAGTTCTTTTAAGCTCTATGGTCTCTTCTAACTTCTCTTCAGCTTTAAAATTGACCATCTCAACTTTAATTTCTTTGATTTTGTGTGGAGGTGAGGGAACATCCATAAAAATATGAATTAAGGATTCCAGCACCAATTACCTAATTGTATGGCAAACTGAGCAGCGTCAATGTGATCTGAAAACAACTGTGCTCTTATACTGTGAATCCCTTAAAAAATAATAAACAAATGAAAAAGGAATTATACACCATGACCACAGAGGATGTACAACATAGGGAATCTTTGTGTTAATGGAACTCTTCTGCACTTTGATGGTGTCACAGTCAATATCTTGATTGTGATATATACACAGTGCTGCAAGATGTTAGCATCTTGCAGTCCTAGGAAAATGGACAAAGGAAAATAGGACATCTATGTGTTAGTTTACAACTGCATGTATAACTGCAATGATGTCAAAATTAAAAGTTTAAATAAAAAAAGAAAAAATATGAATTAAATATAGTTAATACCTAACTTGTTCAGGAAATTGAAGGGGTTCCTTTCAAGAAAAGGATTACCTTGGGAAAGGCCTTACTCCCAGAACAGAAGGAGCAAATCTGCAAGAAATTTTATTCAAAATGTCTAACGTTGGCTTAATTCTGCCTGTGAGGGATTCTATGCTGTGACCATGAGATTGGGCTAAGAATACAGAGGATGAAACCCATAGATCATTCCTCAAAAGGAGACACATGAGGGGCCAGGGTGCATGGCATGCCCATTTCTTATCAGCCAGGGGGCCATAGAGTGACAAGGCTGACTGGGGCCTGAAAGAGACCCTCCCCTTACAGGTATGTTTTCATGGTGCCAGGCTGACCTTCGTGTGAAGTGCTCAGGTGATTATGTCCTACCATTCTCTGCCCCTCCTCAGTGTCTGGAATTTCCATTCATTAACCAGATAGCTCAGAATCTAATGAGACACTTCAGATAAGGGCTAACTTCTAGTTTCCCCAAATGTGACTTTCTTTCTGATCCCCAGAAGACTAACAAAGCCTGTGGAAGGTTATACAGCCCTGGGCTCACCAGTCAGCCCTGTGCCCACCAGTCAGCCCTGTGCCCACCAGTCAGCCCTATGCCCACCAGTCAGCCCTGTGCCCACCAGTCAGCCCTGTGCCCACCAGTCAGCCCTGTGCCCACCAGTCAGCCCTGTGCCCACCAGTCAGCCCTGTGCCCACCAGTCAGCCCTGTGCCCACCAGTCAGCCCTGTGCCCACTAGTCAGCCCTGTGCCCACTAGTCAGCCCTATGCCCACCAGCCAGGCCTGTGCCCACCAGCCAGCCCTGTGCCCACCAGCCAGCCCTGTGCCCACCAGTCAAGGCTTAGGGTGTTTGCCGAAGTTCTTCCCTTTCTCCTGAAACAGAGCACAAAAGATAGCGAGGCCTTGTCATAACAAGGGTTAAATTTAACTGGATGTAAGGCACTTTAATATGCTTCATTTAATCAAGCCTCTGCCTACATGACAGATAAGCAAACCCAATGCTTGGAAGGTTGAGTAATGAGTCCCATGGTATTCTGCCAGGAAAGGTCAGAGTCAGGATTTGAAGCCTGTTTCCTTGTCTTTGCATCTGGATTTTTAACTCGGCAGGATCCCTTTCTGAAGGCTTGCTTAATGGGATCTAGTTCAGTGGTCTCTTTCCTTTGGTACTTAAACCGTAAGTGTTCTTCCTCCAAATCTGCAGGCAGGAAATCACTTTTTATGAATGTTCTATGTCCCATATCCTCCAAAGGCCACAACCTCTAGGAAGATGGGGGAAAATTATCACATACACAGTCATTCCTGCAGATTCCCCCCTCCCCCCATAAGGAACCATCATCACCTGACAGACACTCCAGCAGGAGGAAGCCTTTTCCAACCTGGTACATACACCAAGGCTCTTTTCTACTTGGGCATTTCTTATGATTTTTTTTTTTTTTTTGGTATTTTTTGAGACAGGGTCTCCCTTTTAGTACCAGCTGTCCTGTAGATCAGGCTGGCCTTGAACTCACAGGGATCCGCCTACCTCTACCTCCTGAGTGCTGGGATTAAAGGCGATTTTTTTCATGTATAATGTTACACCCTAATCAACAATCCAACGGAAAAACTGTCAACTAACATGTTTGTGTATGCACACTCAAATATACACACGTTCATTTTCTACCCTTTCATCCCTTTATTCTGCTGAAATAAAATTGTTTCTAAAATACACACACACACACACACACACACACACATACACACACATACACACCCAAATCATTCCCTTTTATTTTCTGAAATGTCTGGTAAGGCACAGCTAGAGGTAATTTTGCTGACAAATTATAATGGCAATGTAGGTTCCCTCGCAACCAGGATGCCTGTAGCAAGCTCTATCAGATGGACTCTCTGCAGGCTGATAATCTATGGAGCAGGAAGTCAGAGAGCTCATGCTGATGGGCAGGGAACTTAATTTTGCACAGGCTGCTTTCCCTATGGAAGCAAGCATCACTACAATATATATTTCAACCAGAAGAGCTCTGAACTATGGGTTGTATATTATACACAAAAAGCCTATGGGGTTGGAAAGGCCAATCTGAATGCTTATATGCAAGAATAGAGAATGTCTGGAATATGATTTTGACAGAGTTTTTTCGCCATACTGATTCTGAGGTTGAGTTTGCTTGTAAGGGAATAATCTGTAGATGATACATAGGTCCATGGAACTGGGTAGCCAAAGGCAACTCAGAAATTCTAGAGGCTAAAAACAATTGAGTTGAAGGTTTGAGGCTGGCTATAAATTAATTAATTCATGCTAGTGTTAGAACAGAAACTATTTAGAAAAGTAGGTTAGTTAGTTAGAGGTGTAAGTTAGGGACCCCCTGACTGCAGGGAAAGCTACGCTCAGCTCAGCAAGTACTGAGCAGTCACTTCCCTAAATGTGAGGCAACAGGGGAAATCAGGTTCTCTTGCTGGGAAGTTGTTGAAATTTTAGAGGCAGGAAATGAACAGTAAAAAGACAGGATTTCCTTGGCCTTCTTCTCCTAATAAATCACATCCTTTATTGTCCAGTAACTTGGAAGAGAACTAGAGGCTTTGCCCTTCCTGAGAAGAGACTGGAAACATCTGGGAGTAGGGGATGCAGAGAGGTCAGGAGGAGGGGCCTGGGCGGAGATAGGGGTGAAGAACCCTGTGTTCTGGGTGTGTTCCAAGAGGACCCCATTTGTAATCCCAAGCTTCTGAATGTCAGTTGCTGGCTAAGGGCTGGCTGCACAGCCAGGTCCCCACAGCCTAGTTAAAGCTAAGTGAACACGCATCCTATGCCATTAATGCTTTCAAAACACCATTCCGCAATGTTAGGAGAGCTGTTTCATTCTCTTCTGTCTTTTCTATGCACGTGTTTGGAGTCACTTCTCTTCCCACGCTTGCATCTCTTTCCCTCTACCTACCTCTGTCCAGTCTGAGAGAAGCCACTCGCTGGGACAGTCATCTTTCTTGCAGGCTTGCTGGGAGGCAGGTTTGGAGGCTGAACAAAAGGTCTCTGGAAGCTCTAGGGAGCTGCCATCAGCCATACGCTGCTTGCAAAAAACATCACGTTTCTGAATCCCTCCTCCACAAGTCCTGGAACACTGGGGAGAGAGGAAGAAGAGTCACCAGGAGGAAGGAGCCTAACCACCACCTTGTCCTTGGCTGAGTTAAAGAATAAAGAGTTTTATGGGCTGGAGAGATGGCCTAGTGGTTAAGAGCACTGACTGCTCTTGCAGAGGACCTGGGTTCAATCCTCAGCACCCACATGGCAGCTAAGAACTGTCTATAACTCCAATTCCAGGAGAACTCCAGTTCCAGGGGAATCCAAGACCCTCTTCTGACCTCCGCGGCATTGCATGACACGGGTGTACAAACCTACATGCAGACAGTACATTCATACACATACAGAAATAAATAAAAACTAAAAAAAGAATAAAGAGTTTTAAATAAGACAAACCAGGGGCTAAGCCAAAAGGTTTTGTTTCTTGTCTTTGCAATGAATTTGTAGCAGTCTTTATAACCCTCTACTCATAATCTAAGATATTTCACTTGAGCATCCAGGAATTCAGGAGCCCTGGAATCTTAGAAATTTGCTCCTTAACTGTGATTTGTAGCCACTCAGAAAACTGGTTTAAAAGGTTAGTATAATAAAGTGTTCAACATATTTATGATCCAATGAAAATATATGTGCAGCTCCTAGAAGGAGCAAGACAAAAGCTCTTGCCATCAGATCAACCCAGAGAAATTGATTTTCAGAAAGGACAGTCCTTTCCTCCACGTGGGAGCATTCCCTCAGGTACATGGGCAACATGAGATTTAGGACCAAGCTTTCCGGAGAGACAAGCTCCTTTGGAATACTGGAATACTCCCCCCCCCCCCCCCCCCCCCCCCCCCCCCGGCACTGGACCGGTGATTTCTCAAGGCACTGGAAGCCAACGAAATGTAGGATGCAAGAAAAATAGCCTTATGTCAATGGTTTTCAGAGAGACTGCAGGAAAAACTTGTACAAGAACTTAATAGTTATAATCTGACTGCTCGAGGGAGGACTGGGGCCTCCCAAGGCACAGACAGTTGGTCTTTTCTAAGTATTTGTCCTTTCTCTTTCAAGAGCCCTCAGTTTTTAGCAGGGTACATGGATTTTTAGCTAAGTTATACTTGGGAAACTCCCTTGAAGGCAGACACAGTCATTAGAGTAGAAGTTGTTGATGGGGTCTAAACACATGGGTGTGTGCTCACAGGGAAGCTCACACAAAGAGAGTGCGACACTTCCCTCCTTTCCTCCTTGTTGGCAGGAATGGACATGATATATGAAATTGTGGCTTTAATCTTGATCTGTGATACACAAAGAAGACAAAAGAGGTCTCACATCTCGTGAAGTCCTGCCTGTTTATGTTCATGTGAGGTGAGACTTATTTTACTTCAGTCAGATACAACCCTGGCTACTGTACCAACCTGTGACTTTGCTGTGTTGGGGCAGTTCACCGAAAATTCAAGGAGCTTTCTGTTTTTCATGGGAATAATCTTTCATCTTTTACTTGCTGTCCTTGGGTTTATTAAGAAATTCATAATAGTCTCTATTATGAATAGTCTCTCGTCTTTCCCTTGCTGTCCTGGGTTTCGAAGCTTGTGCATTTGCACTGAAGTGGTGGCTCGTGTAGCTCAGATGTCAGTCTTCCTCAGGGGTCTTCTGTGGGAGCCAGAAAGGTCCTAGCAGGATTACGACTGAACACTTCCTCCCCCACAAATCCACAGTTTGTAAAACCAAGGATGGGAACTTCAGGACTCTACTGGTCAGAGGAATGGTACCTTGAGTCCTGTCAGCAAAGTCACTAATGGATAACTGGGTAACGCTGGTTCCAGGAGCCCTAAGCCTTATACAATTACTCTCTGGCAGGAGGCATTCTCATAAAGAACAAGTTTATGCAACACCTCCTCTTATTAGTGTCAGTCCAAGTGGGCGTGTCAGTTACCTCAACAGTAAAAACAACTCTCAGGAAAGCTGTTTTAGAAACTTAAATTATTTATTATTTTTTGTGTGTGGTGTGTGTGTGTGTGCGTCCATGATGGAGCAGGTTTGGAGCCTGGGGGACAACTCTGTAGAATCATTTCTCCCCTTCTACCTTAATGTGGGTTGTGGGAATGAAGTTCAGGTCACGAGGCTTGTGTAGTACGTTTACAGGATGAGCCGTCTCTTTGGCCCGTTTCAGAAACTTAAAAAGACAGTATAAAGTTTAGCCAAAAATATAGGTTGATACAATGTTCTGTAGCCACTGTCTATTCTCACTCTTGGGAATATGTTCTAGTTACTTTCTAATGCTGTGAGAAAACACCAACCAAAACCAACTTGAGGAGGAAAGGGTTTATTTCACCCAACAGCTTACTGTTCATCATGGATGGCAGCCTGGACAGAAGCTCAGGGCAGGACCCAGAGGTAAGAACTGAAGCGAGGTCCATCCAGGAATGCTAATTACTGGCTTGTTCTTCTAGCCTGCCCCCCTGGTGCTCCCCTGGTGCTCACCCTTATGTCTTATATAATTCGGGACCACCTGCCCAGGGGTGGTACCACCATGATGACGTCACTCAACAGTCAAGAAAATGCCTCACAGACATGCCCACAGGCCAGTGCAATGCAGGAGACTTCCCAATTGAGATTCTCTCTTCCCAGGTGTGTCAATATGACAACTGAAGCTCTGCAGCACAGAGTGTTTTCTCTTGCAGAAGTCCCTGTGGCCACTGCCCACTCACCCTTTAGAATGCTTCATTCTTCTTTGCAGCGAGCCTCGGCCCGTTCCTATACTATGATCTGTGTCTCTTTGCTGAATTCTTTCAGTGAAGATCACAAGGACTGAGGAGCTGAGGGAAGTCCAGAGTAAGATCCCAGTAATAGTCTTCATCTGAGCTTTTAAACACTGCTGATGACCTGGTCCCACAGGTTATCATGAAGCATTCTGGTGGGTGAGTTTTAGCTACTACTACCTTTTTTTTTTTAACAGGACTTCATTTGCCTGCAGGTAATTTTACTGTGCAGCTATCCAAGAAAATCTCTTCAGAGAAATATCCTGCCACCCTTCAGATTAATTATCCAGTGGGAATAAAATAAACACGAGAGAAAAACAATCTGGGGCTCACAGAGGTCTTTGTTAGCACCTGTGGTTGGACTGACCCACCTAAGCAAATGCCATTTATTTGCACTGTGAATAGCTCAAGGCCGCAGAGCTATTACATAAGGATATTAGTGGAGCAATTGACTTTGTCTAGAAAGACTTTTACTTCTGGAGACTTGAAAATTATACAGATCAATGGTAGACAACTTTTTAATTTTGCATTTAGAATTTAAAATTAAAAATGAAAATAGTCTTATTTGAGTCTCATAGTGAAATATATATTTTCAGTATTATGGTTGGGATCAACTATCTATGAAAGCACCCTATTAAGTAAGTCTTATTCTCATGTGACAAATAAAGAAGATAAAGCCCAAAGTGATGAAGTTACCCAATGAAGGCCACACAGGGGCTGGAATTGGTTAGTTTCCAATCAGTGTGGCACTCACCCAGTTCCTACTGAACAGCATGCTCTGGAGAACAAGGCCAAATTTGGTTTGTCCACCCATGGTGGCAGCACCTCTTCTCCGCAGAACTGATGGAAGTAACTTTCACCTCTACTTCATGCCGAGGACCTCACAGAACATGGCCTCCTGGTCTCACTTCAGCGGAGGGCTGCTTTGCAGTACAAGTCCTAGCCTTCGCCCTGTGACTACTCTGGCTGGCAGGAGTTGGCCCGGGACCTGGGCTGGGGAAGCTAAACCATATGTGGTGGTCTAGAGAGCCCTTGCTACTTGTCATAGATCCAAATAGTTCCTTTCAAATGTGATTCTGGAGTCCTTGGGCTTTAATTAAGAAAAAAAGTCTATGGTCTCAGATTTTTAACTTGTTTTTATTTCTAATGCCAAGATTGAACCCAGAGCCTGGCATCTGCGAGGTAAATGTTCTACCATGGATCGACAGCCCAGACCTAGACCTTTGGCTCTTTTTGTCCCTTGTTTCAGTGACTTTATGGAATTTTTATTTACTAGAAAATTTTATTCTTATCAAAGGCAAGTCAATAAAATATTAAAGGACTTCCCATTCACTCACTGTGTGCCCACACTGTGCATAGCAGCGTATTTTGTGCATGTAAGACTTCAAAAATATTTATGGTGCTGAAATGAAGTTGGTACTCAGGGCAAATTTAAATTAGTGGCCAAGAATTCCATTTACTTTAATTTTAATTTAAATTCTATTTACTTCTTGTTATTATGGATAATTACGGTTTCACATTTACTTTTATAGACTTTTGCATAATTTCATAGGTTCAAGCTTTTCTTATTTCTGTCAGATTCTCTTTTCTACCCAACCAGTAATGCTATAATCAGATTAGTTATAACTTCTTAGTGTTCAGTCTTTCTTCAGAATTGTTTTGTAACTAGACAACTATCCATGAAGATTAATGATGCATAAGGATTGCCAGATAGAGGGACTATATTCATAATATTTTCCATCCTGTGAATTATTTAAAAAGCTCGAAGAATTTAATGGAATTTTTAGAATTCACAATTATTGGAAAGAAGTTTACCATGGCAAAAATTTTAACCCTAGGCTCTGGTTTCTTCATTATGGTTAATCAACATACTTACTTAAAATGCAGACAGATGCTTCAACATATAAGCATGTCTCAAATGAAACTCTTTTTATTTGTTTATTTATTTATATACTTTTTATCAAATCTAGGCCCATGTCCCCCACCCTATCCCCCCACCCCATCAGAGCTCATGCATTCTGCCAAACATGCTTTTCATCTCTTTCTCAGTCTTTCTCAATATTCTCCACGTGGAAGTTGACTGTTTTGAGCAGAAGTTCACTGTCAAACGAAATTCTTTAAAAATCACATTAATTAATTAATATATATATATGTGTGTGTGTGTGTGTGTGTGTGTGTGTGTGTCCCTGAGAATGCATGCATGTGTGTGTCAGTGTGGTGTAGAGGCCAGAGGCCAACTTGTAGGAGTCAGTTCTCTTCCACCATGTAGGTCCTGGTGACTTATCTCAGGTTATCAGTCTTAGCAGCAAGCACCTTCACTAACTGTTCTAGTTTGATTTCTGTTATCTAAATACCCAAACCAAAGCAACCTAGGGGAGGAAAGGGTTTAGCTTAGCTTACACTTCTCAGTCACAATCTGTCATTGAGGGAGGTCAAGCAGGAACTCAAGCAGAAACCACAGAGGAAGTTTGCTTACTGGCTTGCTCTCTGGCTTATGCTCAGCTAGCTTTCTTATACAACCCAGACCCACCTGCCTAAGGATGGTGTTGTTCCCATATGGATATCCCATATCAATCATCAATCACCAATTGTTAATCATCAATCATCAAGACAATCTCTCACTCAGGTCAGTCTCATCTAGGGAAATTCCTCAAATGAAGTTCCCTCTTCCCAGCTGACTCTAGAAGGTGTAAAATTGACAGTGAAAACTACCCAGCACACTCACTGAGACACCTTGCTGACTGGCACCAACACTTGATGCTGCCCCTCTAATCTTACCATAAGCTGCTTCCCTCTTTGTTTCTTCCAGTCATTTAATGGGGCCACACCCAGGGTAAAACTTAGGCAGTACCTTTGCTTTTCTTTTTTGTTTCACCACACGAATTTCTAATTTATGAGCATATGGAGTCATATTTACCCATATAACAAATAATCTATACCTCCAAAATTAATAATAAATCAGGAAACCATCATCACCTGTTTATGCAATAGCAAGCCTTCCTATTTTCCATTGATATGGTTTAAATATCTATCCCTCTTTCCCAAGCCCCATTCACACATTAAATGCCCAACTCTTAAGATTAGGAATGGAGACAGTGTTTTGTGGTTGAGTACTTAGTTAACATGTGTAAGGATCTATCACCAACAATGAAAAAAATGTATTAGAAGATATGGGTGATGTCCAGGGAACTGCCTAGCTCTTCCCTCACATGGAGACATTAGCTAGAAGATGACATCATGAATTAGGAAGGTGGTTCTCCCTAGACCCCAAATATGCAGGCATCCTGATGTGGATTTCCTACCCTCTGGAACTATGGAAAACATTTCTGGTGCTTGTAATCTATGGAATTCTGTTATAGCAGTCTTTTTTTATTTTTATTTATTGTATGTGTACGAATGTACTGTCTGCATGCAGGTTTGTGCACCCGTGTCATGCAATGCCGCGGAGGTCAGAAGAGGGTCTCGGATACCCCTGGAACTGGAGTTCTCCTGGAATTGGAGTTACAGACGGTTCTTAGCGGCCGTGTGGGTGCTGGGGATCGAACCAAGGCATTAAGTTTCTAGCTTTCTCGCAGGGCCTAGCAGGATATAGATAGGATGTTCAAACGTGGCAGTTTGAGGAGAGCTCTTCCTATCCTCTAGCAGGCGTGGAAACTTCATTGGCTGAACATAGCTGGAAAGCAGAGGGGAGGGGCTGCTGAAACAGTCCACCTCGGGCCACCCTTGGAGGCTCAGGGAAGAGGGGAGGGAATGCACAGAGACCCAGCCTCAGAAGGCACCCACCCAGTAACTTGCTTTGCTCCCTCTGCAGTCTGTTAACAGTAGCAAAAATGATGTTTTCAAGCATAATGCAGATCACACAATCCCCAAATTTAAAAGCCTCAAAGGACTTCTGCTGCAATTAGAATGAAACCTTGGTCTAAGCCTGATCTGTACAACCCTTCCTGTTCTGGTCTCTTCCTTGATGGAACTTAGAGACTGCCTACTCAAATCTTTCTGACTTCACATAAATGTAATGTTTCAAGCACATCCATCATGGTCCACGCACAGGTCTGTCTAGGTGAAGATACAGCTGTGAATGAGAGAACCTCCCGCGTGCCTCTGCAGCCTCTACCCCACCCCTGCACAGACCAGCTGCACTTGTTCCAGTTTTGTTTTTCAGATGCACAAAGCTTGTTCTCCTGTAGGACTGCATTTGATTTTCTCTGTCATCATTCCACTCTGAGATTTGAATTGCCTGAGCTTTTTATTTTTTTAATTTTTATTTATTTATTTATTTTTAAAATCTGTTCTCACTTCCGTAGAGAAGCCAGCCCCAACCTTCCTAACTGGAATAGCCAAACTAGTCTGTCTGTCTATCTGTCTGTCTGTCTATGTATGTATCTATGTATCATCTATGTATCATCTATCTATCTATCTATCTATCTATCTATCTATCTATCTATCTATCTATCTATCGTCTGTGCTGGGGATTGAACTGAGGGCCCTGTGCATGTTAAGCATACACTTAAAAAAATTTTTTTTTATTTTTTTTTTTATTATTTATTTTTGTATGTGTATGAATGAACTGTCTGCATGCAGGTCTGTGCACCCGTGTCGTGCAATGCCGCGGAGGTCAGAAGAGGGTCTCGGATTCCCCTGGAACTGGAGTTCTCCTGGAATTGGAGTTACAGACAGTTCTTAGCCGCCATGTGGGTGCTGGGGATCGAACCCGGGTCCTCTGCAAGAGCGTCGGTGCTCTTAACTGCTAGGCTATCTCTCCAGCCCCAAGCATACACTTTTTAAAAAATCTTTTTGAGACAGGGTCTCCCTGTAGCTCCAGTTGTCCTGGAACTCACTCTGTAGACCAGGCTGGACTTGAACTCACAGAGATCCGCCTGCCTCTGTCTCCTGAGTGCTGGGATTAAAGGCATGAACCACCACACCTGGAAATCATACACTTTTCTTTTCTACTGAACTACATCCCCAGTTCTCACTTTTTTTTTTTAAAAAATAGAGATTCCCTGCCAGTGCTGAGAACCCAGGACCTCCTGCCTGTTAGACAAGCACACTACCAAAAAGTCACATGCCCCAGACCAGAACAGTAATTTTAAAGAGGTTTCATTCTTTTATAAATTCTTTCCCATCAACCACTTAAATATATGAAGGAAGAGATTTTATTCAGACTCAGGCTGTTGGTCATACTCAGTGTTTGAGATGTACATTTGGAACTTTCTCCAGTATTTTGTTTCATCTTTAATAAGAGACCCTAGGGCTGAATGGGTTAATCTCTAGGTTTCTTCTTTCTATGCCCTTTCTTCATTAAATGCTTGTGATTTATTTCCCTATAAATCAGTGGTTGGAGTATGAGCTGGACAGTAGAGTGCCATTTTATAATGGATTCTGGAGATATGTGACACTTGGATAATCTGTAAATATTTACACAATTGAAAATGCAGTATATTTTTCCATGAGAAAAGTGCTGGCTAATTTATAAGATCACATCCCCAAGTCTCAACATAATATCCAATCACTTTTTAATTATTTGATAATAATTCGGTGAACATCCTCAGGGCCTCTTTAGTTCATCAGGCGTAATAAATACACTCTCAGAGGCCATTATTTGATGACTAAATATTAGGTATTTCCCTACTGATGTTGTATTCCTAGGGCTTATAGGTCACTCCAATGGTTGATGTCTGAAATTTTCTTCTTTAAACTATTTTACAAAGCACATAAGGTTGGGTTCCATTTGACTACATACTCCCCAAATAAGCAAGCAGTCGAATATGAACATCTCTCAGATTCAAGCTGCTAAGTTTCTTAAAAAATGTGGCAAGAGAGCCAAGTGTGGTGGTGCATGCCTTTAATCCTAGCACTTGGGAGGCAGAGGCAGGCAGATCTTTGTGAGTTCAAGGCCAGCCTGGTCTACAATGTGAGTTCCAGGACAGCTGGGGCTACAGGGAGACCCAGTCTTGAAAAGACCCCACCCCCAAAATGTGGCAAGAAGGAAAAATGTAGGCTAATTTTCTCTCAGACTTAAGGAGGAGATGATGAAAAGAATTTGCCTCATTTCATGAGTAGAGATAGACTTGTAATCACTCACTTAAAATAAGGACTGGGCTGTCAACTTTCAGATAGGATCTGATTGAAGGGAAAGACTACAGGTAATTCTCCCCAGCCCTATACAGAATCTGTAATAACCCAAGGACCAATATAGTTATAAGGAAGAATTTTAAAAAATCAGCTTGCCATTTATCTATACATAAAGCTTCTGGGAGAATCTCAGCACCCAGAAGATAAAGTCCAGACCCCTGGCAATATCCTTCTGCCCTCCCCCCCAAATCGTGTTGATCTTTCTCATACATTCTTTGAGACTCTGCCATGTGCTAAGGCTTTCAATGGACAGTCCACCCTTCTCTGAACACACAGATGCTTTTTCTGCTGAGGATTTTGGTAATGTTGTTCACTCTGTAAGCAATGACCTTCAGCTCTTTGATTATCTAGAAACTTCTAAGATACCCTGGAAAACCAGCTCATGGGAACACCCTTCATTAAGTCTCCTTTAACCCCTGTTCATCTTGGTTCCCTTCTTCCATACACTGAAGGGGAACTTATCTCTTCTGTAAAGGCTTGTAGCTCATCTGTCTGCTATTTCCTCGGTCTCCCTGCACAAATACAGGATTAGGAATCCTCTAAGAAAAGGGAGAATTATTCATCTGTATATCCCAGGTGCCTAGCACAGTGTCTGGCAAAGAACACGCACTTCATAAATGTTTCCTGAATGGACGACTAGATAAAAGCTCTGGATGTAGATATTTCAAAGGCATAAACCAGCATCCAGCTGCTTAGGATCCTGCTTTTATCAGGCTGTTTGATCATTAACAGGAAGCTGCTTCTCTAGCCAGCAATGGGCTTCAGGTCTTCAGGATATCCCGACACTCCAGGCAGGGGATCTGAGCACCTAATTGTGAGGATATTGGCACAGATCCTGCTCCTAAACACTTGGGTCATCATTGCTTAGTAAATTTCTCCAATATGCTTATGTGGATGGAAAATGTTTCTATAAATGTCTAAAAATTGCTGAAGATAAGAATTTTATGTCAGTAAATGCTCCAAAATCTGTGATAACTTTGTGACTATGTTGAGATTACCTGGTGAGGCTGAGGCTCTTCAAGCGAGAGGCAGCACGCAAAGTGGAATGGTTCACAATGGCAGAATAGCAGGGGAAATGGAATGAAATTAAAGGAAAAGGACTTGGCTTCACAAATCATCCTTTAAAATAATATTCTGGTATGAAGAAATAAGTATCTGTTAAGGGGCCTTTAAAAATATATGCAATAAAAGTAAATAATAAAAATAGTGCATATATTAGATGCCATATGTGATTCGCGGCAAGGTTGTGGCTTCATTTTCATAAAGAAATTTAAGAAATAAACAATAAAGAGAACACTTAGAAGTTACACAGAAATATGGCTCATATGATATATTTTTAAGGATTTCCCTATGATTAGCATATTAATAAGTTCTGCCTGTATTGATAGTTTTTAATGTTTCACTTTGGTAGTTTAATTTACTGAGAGTTGAGTTAATTTCCTTAGTACTTTAAATTGTATTACGGATCCTACCACAAAATCATGGTTATTTTCTGTTTCTAAGATCCACTTTCTAGGTTTAACCTAGTATGCTCAGCTTCTATTATGCTTGTAACTCATTTCACCCATTTCTTTATTCACTCATTCTTTCTTTTACTACACATTTGGATGCCTAATAGGTGCTGTGTTGGGTACTGAGGATTTTTTTAATTTATTTTTTTTATTGTTATTAAAGTTTTTCCATAAATCATATATCAATTTTCTTTTTTTTAAATTTATTTATGTGTATGAATGTACTGTCTGCATGCAGGTCTGTGCACCCAGGTCGTGCAATGCCGTGGAGGTCAGAAGATGGCGTCGGATTCCCCTGGAACTGGAGTTCTCCTGGAATTGGAGTTTCAGATGGTTCTTGGCCGCCATGTGGGTGTTGGGGCTCGAACCCGGGTCCTCTGTAAGAGCGGTCGGTGCTCTTAACCGCTAGGCCATCTCTCCAGCCCATCATTTTTCAATCGAATTTAGAGTCACTTCCCTTTCCATTCCCCAACCCCACCTGAGTCCCTGCACTCTACCATACATGTCTTGCATCTTTTTCTGAGTCTTTCCAGAGTTTTTTCCAGTTCTTTTGTTGTTGTTGTTCTCTCTAACTTGTATTGTCTTCTATACTATATATAATATATATATTATATACATAGTTTTTATTATATTATATATATTATATAATATATATATATATATATATGTAAATATATACATACACACATACCCATATCACCTGAATTGGAGGATTTTTTTTTCCTAAAAGATGTCATGTTTTCCTTAAGGAAGTACTCAGAGGTTCCTCCTTGGCAAGCCCAAACGACCATGAATCCTGCCCTTGTGCTCCACACTGGGGTCTTCCCTTTCGTGGTCCCCCAAATGAAGTCCATTAAGCACGTGTCCTGTCTTGATCCCCCTGTACTGGCCTCCATGATACAGCCTGGGTAATCCAACAATGGCAGTCTATTCTCTGATGAGGCTGACATCCCCTTAGCTGTTTAGTCCACAAGCTGGGTATCTCAGTAGTCCCCATCTGACATTGAAGGTTTGGAGGATTCTTGGAGAGAAATGAGTCTTCAGTCCATATTGGAGGGTTAAAAAGCTGTCTCTCATGTCTTCAAAGAATGGCAAGAGCAGTAGCAGCCACAGAGTAAATGCACTTGCCAGTAAGAATTGAAGACAGGCCAAACAACAGTGCTCTCTCATTTTACTTTTTGTCTTTTTACTAAGATATCAAGTTTTATATCTGAAGTACAATGTCTCTAGTCTTACTGATTATTTCTGATTTTACTTTCCTTTTGGATGCTTAAGGCCACACAGCCCAGATTAACAAAGGTTTTTGTTTTCTTGAGGTGGGTGCTGAGGATTTAAGGTGAATAAATAGTTACTAAGCCGGATCTGCCATTCCAGAGAAAGTTAATGAAAAAAATGTATTCAGTTTAACAAAGAGGGAATATATTAGAGAATGCAGCTATAGCTTTATGAATATCCGGATTGGGGGCACTGCTTCAGTGGTTGGCCAGAGACAGGATTAGGGCAGCGTCTGAGCATGTGGGCAGTGTCTGATCATGTGGGCATACACTCAAGGTATGTAGTCCTACTGCAATGTCAGATGAGGGCAGATAGTGAAAGCCCTCTGAAAGTAATCTTAAAACCATGGGTATCAGCAGGGGTTTTAACGAGGGGGTAATGTGATGAAATTTGTAGAAAATGACTTTGACAGCATAGGGTTTCAAGGAACACTGCCCATGATATTCCACTAAACGTGAGGGACACATGAGGCTGAAAAGGGTTCCAGCCTCCAGGGAAGGAGGGGACATAGTGGAGACAGCACATGGCAGTGGTCCATGGCAGAAAGGCAAGTTTGCTGGGAAGTGTGGGGAGCCATGTGTGGGCCTTGGTGCTAGACCTGTGGGAGTTGAGGCAATTCAGCACCATATGAGACTGAGAGATTCTGATGGCAGCTTGGTGGATAACAGAGGCCAAAACTGAGCCAAACCAAATTAGAGCTTGGAGAGATACAGGAAAGTGAGGACTGGATGCTCATTGAGTAAAAATTTTAAGAGGAGGAAATGGCTGTGTGGCTCAGAGTAACCTTGTTCATGCTATCAAGGAAGCCTTCCTGCGTCTAGAAGTACCAGCGAAACTTCTGGGTTAGCTACTCCTGTTATGATAGGCACACAGACCCAACACAGTTCAGAGTGATTACACCAAAGAGCTTTCTACTGGTTAATACAGATTTCTACATGTGAAATCTGACTGTTGATCTTTGTTTTGGTACATTTATTGCTGTTTCTATATATGGGATCAAATGTTCATTTTAAAGTACTACTGAAAATGGGGCTGGAGAGATAGCCTAGCGGTTAAGAGCACCTACTGCTCTTGCAGAGGACCCAGGTTCGATCCCCAGCACCCACATGGCGGCTAAGAACCGTCTGTAACTCCAATTCCAGGAGAACTCCAGTTCCAGGGGAACCCGACACCCTCTTCTGATCTCTGCGGCATTGTACGTCATGGGTGCACAAACCTACATGCAGACAGTACATTCATACACATACAAAAATAAATAAAATTAAAAAAAAAAATAAATAAAGTACTACTGAAAATGAATTAAGAATCCTAACAGGTTTTTTGTTTGTTTGTTTCCCTAGGGCATACAATCTTAAATAAATGTGATCCCTAACTTATACAGATTTTTATTTTAGTCACTGAGATCTAACAAAACTGATGACTTATGATGGTGGGATTCAGCTCTCTAGCCCAGCCCAGACCAAAAATTATTGGGGTGTGTGTGTGTGTGTGTGTGCATATGTGTGTGTGTGTGTGTGTGTGTGTGTGTGTGTAAGTCTAGGAAATAAAAATTTAAATTTTGTAGCTATCATTAAAATCTTTTACTTGGCTTAGAGGAAATGGCTCAGCAGTTAAGAGCATTGGCTGTTCTTTCAGAAGACCTGGGTTCTAATCCTAGCACCCACATGGTGGCTAACAGCCATGTGCATAATTCCAGTTCCTGAGTACCCAACACCCTCTTCTGTCCTCTGCAGTTCCTGCATGGCACAGGTGCACCTACATACATGCAGGCATAATATTCATACACATGAAATAAAAAAGAAATAAGAAATTAAAATCTTTAAATAATATTACTGTAGAGATTTCTCTATCATATGGCTTTTTTAAATACAGCTAAATGATGTGCATTTTTGAATTGTGACCCTGATAAAAAAAGGTTTATGGGGAAATGGCAACTTAATCACTGTTTTAAGCCAGGGGATATGGTCGCTGCTTCTGTCTCAGCACAGATGTCTGCAATATGTACACACACTTCGGTGGATGCAATGCTGAACATAAAACATCTGTAGCATAGTGAAATATAAATTATGCTCCAGAGTAGCCTAATTCATTTCCGTTTAACCCTTTGATGCATTTCTCCTTTCTCCCTTATTCCCTTTAAAATTTGATTTTTTTAAAAATAAAGTCAAGTGAAAGCATCCTGATGCATATGATGCCACAGATGGCATGCATGGCAGGGAATGGCAGGTAACAGAGGATTGGTTCTCGCACGCCTTTAATCCTAGCACTTGGGAGGCAGAGGGAGGCAGATCTTTGTGAGTTCAAGTCCGGCCTGGTCTACAGAGCAAGTTCCAGGACAGCTGGGGCTACAAGGAGACCCTGTCTCAAAAAGACCAAAAAAAAAAAAAAAAAACCCAAAAAAGAAAGGACCTGTGCTACTACAGAGGGAGTGCTCAGTCAGCTCACACTGCACAGATGGTAGTAGAATGAATTAATGACCTCAAGGATTTCTATGCCTTGGTTTCTGGAACCGATGAACATATAACTAAAACAGTCAAGGGACCTTTCTGATGCAGTGAGGACAGGATTTGATGATGGGCGGTGGTTCTGTATATCCAGGGATGTTGATGTAGTCACGATGGGTCTTGTAAGAAGGATACGAGAGGGTCAGGCAGGCAGGATGTGAGGGCAAAATCAGTGGCTGGAGTGATTCACTTTGAAGATGGCAAGGGAACAGGAGAAAAGAAGTGAGCAGCCTCTAGAAGGTGACAAAGACAGAGGCAGAGACCCCGCGATGGAGTCTCCAGGAAGAAAGTAGGCTCCTGGCACCTTGGTTCTATGACAATAAATGAATGTCTACTTTCTAATTTCTGTGTGATAAGTAGTGAATTTGTGTTGTTTTAAGGCATCCACATTGTAGTAGTTTGTTCTAGCAGCCATTGAACACTAATGCACAGATTAAAGTCCTTAAATATAGGTAACAAATATTGAGGCTTATATTAACTGAAGTAAATAGGCTATTTTTCCAAGATTTCCTCACAATTTAATCTTTTAGAGAATTAGTAAAGAGCATTTGGGAAAGGCACACTGCATAGTGGATCTGAGAATGGGGTTTAAAGCATATGGACCCCGCTCTTCATCCTGCAGCCACACGAGATGGGGCAAGCTCAACCTTCTCACGCCTTATTTCCCCACAAGGTTGCTGGGAGGACTAAAGGGAGGAGACCCAAGCAGCAGAATGGCTTCCACAACATGAAGCTGGAATTCACACAGGCCTCACAAGTGCTTCACATGCCTCATCTGTAAAGGGGGCTGTTATAGCGTCACATAGGTGGGTGACGACCATGTGAGTAAGCAGGTGCTTGGAACCCTGCCAAGATAACATGAACTTGGGCACTTCCTGTGAAGGGTTTCAGCAGAAGAGGGAAGAAGATAAGAGAGCAGACTAGGGGATGAGAACAACCAATACTCATTACACAGATATATAAAACTGCCGAATGGACACACTCCACTGGTATGGAAAGTTCCTGAATATCATCCTGGCAGAAGGTAGTCACCATCAAAGTGTTGCAGACTAACCTGTATGTAACACATGCCAGTCACGTGTTACATGTAATTCTCTTGTACTCAGTCATGTCCTGCAGCTCCCCAGGGGGGAGATGATCTCTCTGTAATATTTGTTTATAGCCAACAACAAAGATGTAGATGAGGAAAAGTAATGTAGTAAGAGAAGATGCAGGGGACTAATGCATGGAGAACTGAAGTATCAGAAAAATCATCGAAATACAAACTAGAAACACAGCAAAGCTAAATTGATAATGATAAATATTAAATGAATTCTTCACATAAGACCAGAGATTAAAAAGAGATAGTCTACTTAATAAAAGATTGGTTCCTAACAACCAAAGCCAGAATTAGATTTCTGCTCAATTGTTTCTAATACAGAGATACTTGGAGTCCATGCTTCAAGACCTGCAGAATGTATAAATATTGGCTAAGTTCCAATTATTAGATAAATGTCCTACAAAGAACAAAAGATGTTGTATTCCTGTCTAGCAGATGGCAATTCATATAATGCTTTCTTTTGCTAGGAAAAGAAGCATACATGTGAGGCCGGTGGTAGAAGACCGTGGGATTAAGCCAAGAGGAGGAAGTGTCTCTCCAGTCAATTGAGCTGTCTATTGGATTGTTAGTTGGTTTTAAAGGAAGGATTTGAAACTCTCACCTCTTGTTCTTCCATAAGAAAAAAGGCAGTAGGCTGGATGTTGAACAACTGGATCCCCTGGTAGATTACAGTTATTCCTGAAATATCATGACTGGACAATCAGGCAAAAGGGTCACCAACAGCTGCTACCCTAACTCCCGGTGTCCCAAGATACAGCTCTTTAGCCCGGGAACATCTGCACTTACTCTTTTTTTGGGGGGGGGGTTAAAATCATTTAACTTTTTAGCTGTTAAAAATGAATTGTTGTGCATTTCATACAATAAATCATGGTGATATTTAGACCCCTTTCTCTTATCTATACCCCCATCGACCTCCCCCCATGCTGGATTTTATGCATTCTGTCAAATATGTTAAGGACTATCAAGTCAACCTGAACATGCAGCAAAAACAATGACTTCCATTCTTTTATTTTTAAAAAATATTTTATTTTTTATTTTTTGTGTATGAATGTATTGCTTGTGTGTGTAAGTGTACCTGTGATATGCAGTATTCGTAGAGGTCAGAAGAGGGCATCAGATCCCCTGGAACTGGAGTTACTGATGGTTGTTAGCTGCCATGTGGCTGCTGGGAATTGAACCTGGGTCCTTTGCAAGAACAGTCAGTGCTCTTAAGTGCTGAGCCATCTGTCCAGCCCAGACTTTAATAAGTGGTCAATCTAGCAAAACTTAACTAAAAAAGACTCTAGGATATAATGGAAGAAAAGCATTTCTGCTAAGGTTAAAGAGATTCTAAGAGTGACCAAAAACCATTAAAATCAATACTATGTATCAAACTATTAACAAGCCCTTTTTCTGGAGGGGACCAATCATGGGTAGTTTTCAAGTTCTACATTCTTTATTTCTTGTGTTCAAATATTTTTGAAAATTATACATGATGATACTTAAGTATAGTCACTGACTCATCGGAAGAACTTTAAAAAGGTGTTTAGTATTGGCTTCCTGATTTGAAAAATGGGCCTAAGCCTTTCTTATCCCTAAGGGTCTTGCTAGTGGAAGGAAAAAGAAAAGTGTTCTAAATAAATCCATGTTTTCATAGGTTAAGGCAGAAGAAAATGAAAGTATAAATCACTCTCTGGAAATGTGCTGTCAAAAAGGATGCTCTGGATGTGAGGCCAGCAATGACAGCAGGTGACCACGAAGGTCATGTAGGTGGTACGTGCCCTAAGAATTAGAAGAGTATCCTGGGTCAGTGTCATTATTCAGCAGCTTGTGGCTTTTAAGAAGAATGAAGTGTTTTTCCAAATGCCACTAGAAGGAGATTATGACCTAAACCCACAAATAAACACATCAGTGAGATAGAAGTCAGAAGTTCAGGGCCTGTGGGGCAGTACTCTGTATATAGTCATTCATTTTTGTCACAGAATAAACATTGTATTCACAAGGTACACTGTACATAATGACAAGACAAGTGTTGATAGTGCAGAGACTCAGTAGCTGAACAGTGGAGCCTGACCCAAGGCAATTCCTTACCCTTTCTTAGGGTTAGCATTGATCATTTTCACAGCTTAAGGTCAATAATTTTCTCCAATTAGAAGAATGTTACTGCAAGTGCACTAGAAATCAGGAGACCTGGGTGCTGGTGCAGGATGCATGACCTTAAACAAGGCTACTTCTAGGCCACAGTCACATCACCCATAAATCAAGGATTCTCATAAAGTGCTCATACAACCAGGGGGCTCGCTATAGTGGGAAAGTTCACAGAGGTGGCCATCCCTTAATTTGTACCTAGCATAATCTCCAGTTTCCTCAAACCTAAAATGGTATTAATAAAACCTATTTTTCACTTGATTATTGTGAGAACTGAGAACTAATTTCAAGTCAGTGCAGAGTGCTGTATATTTCTCAGTTAAACATGGGTTTGAATATAAAATGATAATAGCAAACAAAATGTAAACCCTACATATTGCTTAGAGACTAAACAAAACAGTTTATTCATGTTCAGTATAGATGCAACCATTACACTCCTAACTAAACAGTGCATGGTTGAACCTGTGGGCGTGGAATCTGCAGATATTGGAGTATGGACCCTACTGTGGTGTTTTGCTCACTCACTACTGTTTGATTCTTTACAAAACCACTGTCCCTAGGTGTACAGGGAGAAAGAAAGAAATCAGGATAACTTTGGGGGCTTCAAACGGGTAGTTGAACTCTCAGTAGTAAGGCTAGGACTGTAAGCTGCGATCCATTTTCCCCAGCTGGGTGAGTATAAAGTTTATCATCCAAACTGGGACACTTAGAGTTTACATCTGGCTCAAACAGGGATGTACCTACCTTCCTAATTTCAGGCTTACTTTTGTGATCATGGTTGTTTCTTTAAAGCTATGTCTGGTGTCCTAATGAGAAACAAATTGCAAATAAGATTTTATACAATCAATTTAAAATCTATGTTCTTCAGAGTCATGGCAAAAGGTTATTTAAATTTTGAGACATTCAAATTAATTTTAATACATTCACATTAATTTTAATAAGATATTAGGACAGTATAGTTGTGTTTTTATTGTTATATTTTCAGGGTGGGATCAAGAAACTTCTTGTAAAAGGACTGATAGTAAATAGTTCAGGTTCTGTGAACCATATAGTCTGTTATAGCCACATAATTCTGACCTTATAGTGCAAAAGCAGCCACAAGCAGTATGTAAAAAGGATGGGTAAAGCTGTACTCAATAAAACTTTATTTATAAAAACATGGGAAGTGGTTAAGAGCACTGGCTGCTTTTCCAGAGGACCTGGGTTCAGTTCCCAGGCAGCTAACAACTGCTGGTAACTCCAATTCCAGGGCACTCAAGGCTTTCTTCTGGCTTCTGTGGGCATTACACGACATGGGTGCACTTAAATACATTCAGGCAAAACACTCATACACATAAAATATAAATAAATAAATAAATAAATAAATAAATAAATAAATAAATGCAGGAGGCTAGGCTTAGCTTTTGAGTTTCAGTTTGCCAACTTTCTCTCTGAAACAATGATTTTTCAGGTTCTTAGAATTTATAGGACCAAGGAAATAAAAAAAATCTGAAATTGAGGTAGGATTTCTAGTTTATTTACTAAGCAATGATGTCTTAAAGCATTTTAAAAAGACATGAAGTTGGGCGGGGTGTGACATGGGTAGTGAGGAGGGGAAGTGGGGGTAGATGTGCTCAGCTTTCTTTGTGTACATGTATGAAATTCTCAAAGTAAAGAAAAATAAAAATAACTTCCTTATTTTACTTATTAATTTTATTCCTTAGAATTTTAAATAGACTACGAAGGTCATAAATTCAGATAAATTTAGCTTTATTTAATTTTTTTTTTTACTTGATGAAAATTTTGTCAGGAATATACTCAGGTTATCAGATGGAGGGATAGTCTGAAGTAGTTTGGAGGTTCCTGGGGTATGGCACAGTAGAAAGAATATGCTATTTACAATGAAAGGATCTAGATTTGAGTAAAGATGTGCTCGCTTCAGCAGCACATATACTAGATTTGAGTAAGGTTGGAGAACTAAGAAGGGAGAGATAGAGACCTTGAACATTCATTCAGTGGGACAAAGCTATTCTCAGAACATGTCTCTTGTGTTTAATAATTGCTGCAAACAAAAACTGCAATTAGAAGCAACTTCAGGACTCACCAGCTGCCACTGTGCAGGGTACCAGGCTGGAGGGCAATTGAAGCGATTACAGGATTGCACTGTGCTGGGCTTGGGGTGGTGACATAGCTCATCGGCCAGGATGACCATCTCATCCATCTCTCTAGAAAGCAGGTGGGAGCAGAAAACATCTCTGGTCTGCAGACCAACCCCACAAGTGAGACTACATGGACTCCACTTGCCAATTTCCCACCTGAGAAGAAACCAGACAGGAAGATTGCTGATTTAGTTCCTGTGTAAACACTTTACAGGAAGTCAAAACCCCTTACTGGGAATGGGGAAGTTCTAGTAGGTGATTGGCTAGGGATTTGGTCTCTAAGCTTAGAACCCATCCTTCCTTTTATGCTTTTGGACTTAGAACAAAGCAAAGAGGGCAGTAAAATAGAATAATCAATGTTTATTACACAATCACCAGTCACAGTTGTAACGGAGTACATATTGATGGAACATACAAACTTCATCGAAACAAAGGAGACACACTAGATGAGGTAAGCACAGGTTGTCTACATAGAGGACTTGGGTATCATATTTTGAATAATGACAGAAAGGCTAGAAGCGGCTTTTACGGTTATTTCTCCAGGCCCCATTAGAAGTGAGACTAAAAATTTGTGCTTGTTATTCTTTGGCTTCAAAGTGAAAGGTCATTGGCTCCAGCTTCTTCAGACTTCCATCATAGCACAGAAATGTCTCTGCCTTATGTTTAAATATCATCACTGCCTGGGACTGGATAATGTAACAGAAGCGGGGGCTGCTAAATAGATCAGTCTTTTTGAAGGGAAATAAGTGGAGTGAGTGGCTCATTATCTGAACATAGAAGTCAAATACGCAGAGCTGAGTGTACGAATGGCTGGTTCCAAATGGCCACGTCTTGAGAAGGGCATTTATGGTGAGCTAAGGGCCTATAAAAACAACTTACTACATTTCACTGTTGATGAAAACTTCACAACACAAACAGTAAGGATGAATATTGGACTGACTCAGAAGTATTCTCTAATGGCAAGTTTTAGAAGTTGAGTTTACGATTTGAGATACAATGGTTCTATAAGTAAAGCATGGTAGAACATCCCTCTATAGTAAGGCCTGCCTAGCTTTTCCAGTGAGCACAGAAAATTGGTTTAAAACCCTCTGATTTCCATCCGACTGCAAAGCTGACCACACACACCTTATCTTTTCCTGCTGCCCTAGCCTTCTACCCCCTACTGCCCCTTCCTCCCCTCATTAGTGCTACGCTGAGCCATATCTATAAGAAATGCCTTTGCTATTTCTCCTTAGTCCACCCACCATGCTTTGTAGAACCATATGTGTGCAAGTTGTACCCAAGTTCTGGAATACTTTTTCCTTTTTCTTTCAAAATTTGATTCCATATTTATTTAAATTTGTTTTTATTATTTTTATTTTATGTGCATTGCCTGCATGTATGTAAGTGCATCCATGTCATGCAAAGCCTGCAGAGGCCAGAAGAGGGCAATGGATCCCTGGAACTAGAGTTATGGATAGTTGTTAGTTGCTATGTGGGTGCTGGGACTCAAACTCAGGTTCTCTGGAACGATAGCCAAATGTTCTTAACTGCTGAGCCATCTCTCCAGCCCCTGATTCCATATTTAAAAGACAGCATTCACACTTGCCATTTGGATTATAGTTGTTCTACTTTTTAAGGACCCTGCTACCATGTCGACTCCTCAAGTAGGACCTTGTTGGAGCCAGGTTTGTACCACTTATAGTGTCCATTGGAGCTCCTTCTAGGTAGTTAATGTAAATGGCTAGTAAGTTCCTGATAAATTAGCATATGGAAGGGATCTACCTCACAGATAGCATATAAATAGATCTTATTTGGTTCCCTTTAGAGACAGGTGCCATGGAGCTTCTTCCTTACTTCACAGTTGGTAGAATGAAAACTGAGGAGGATGAATGACTCAAATATTTATGATTATTAGGTACTAAATCTAGGATTAAGCACATAAATTTATTTGAATCCAAAGCCTTTGTATTTCCCATTGTGTATAATATTTCTTTATTTTATTTTATTTATTTTGCATGTGTATGAATGTACTGTCTGCATGTAGGTTTGTGCACCCATGTCATGAAATGCTGCGGAGGTCAGAAGAGGGCATTGGATTCCCCTGGAACTGGAGTCAAAGATGGTTCTCAGCCACCATGTGGGTGCTGGGGATTGAACCTGGGTCCTCTGCAAGAGCAGTCGATGTTGATGTTCTTAACCACTAGGTCATCTCTCCAGCCCCAGTGTATAATGTTTCTAAGAAATATCTAAAAATGCTCCTATAACCATTCACAATACTTTAAATGAATAGAAGACACTGGTTGAATATATTATGGATGCATGAATGAATATCTATAAACTTCTCTTATTCATAGGTACCTATAGCAAGGTCAGTTCCAAGATTTATAATGTATGGTTTTGGGATATGTACACATGTTTTTGCCATGCTTTCTTCTATGTTGGGCTCTTGAGTGTGGCTTGGACTTAATGGCTCCCTTCCCATGAGCAGAAACGGGTAGATGTGATGTTGTATAACAAGAAGCAGATCATCAGGGGTATTGTTTTCATTTGCTGCTCTCTCTGATGGCTCATCTGATGTGGTTGGGAAGCAGCCGCCATGTCATGAGGACAGTCTTAAGAAAAGATGTGGAGAACCCTTAAAAGACTTGGAATGAGCCTACCACCTGACCCAGTCATACCACTCCTGGGTATATACCCCAAAGACCCATCCTACTGCAAAGATACATGCACATCCATGTTTATTGCAGCTCTCTTCACAATAGCAAAGAGCTAGAACCAACCCAAATGCCCCTCAACAGATGAGTGGATGACAAAAATGTGGTACATCTACACAATGGAGTACCATTCAGCGGTAAAGAAAGATGGCATTATGAAATTTGCAGGTAAATGGATGGAGCTCGAAGCCATTATGCTGAGTGACGTAATACAGTCCCAGAGAGACAAACTGAGAATGGTTTCCCTCATTTGTGGATGCTAACGCCAAATCCCCCAGACGAAAGGCAAGCTGAATGACATTATGGTTATATTTCTGTTTATCTGAAAGCAACTATGTTGTTATAATGTGAATCTCTCAACGGGCTCTAGAATCCACCTACCAATTATTTTCAGACTCTGTAATTACTGTATATGGGTGGAGAGTATGTATCCATATTTTAGAGTAATATAAAATTAATGGAGGAAAATGTGAATTCTTAAACATAAAAAAAAGACTGAGAGAAAGATGCAGGACAGTTATGGCAGAATGCATGATCTGGGGTGGGGGTGGGGTGGGGGGAAGGGAAAGGGGAATATGCCTGAGCTGAATTGAAAAATGATGTATGAGATACACAAACACCAATAAAAAAAAAGAGAAAAGATGCTTCAGCCTACCACCACCACTGCACCATCTTTTAAGGTGGTAATGAGAACCACCTTAAAAACACATCACCCAGACCCAGCTGGGCCTTCAGAGACTCAGAAAAGATCTGAGCCAAAAGTGTCTCTCCAAGCTGCTTCCAAATTCCTTACTCAGGTAAACCATCAGAGATGGCAAATTTTCAGTCTTATAAGTTGTTTTCTTGGGGGGCCCATTTGTTGAGCAACAATAGATAATTAATACAAATACCTAGTCCTACCCAATGTGCATATGTTCATCCAAATGACATAAATAATATTAACAGAAGTACCATTCATGATAACCCAGATGGAGAAACATTTGAATGTTCATAAGCAAATAAAAAAGTATGATATATTCATAAGGCAACAATAATAACCTGAAGTGACAAGTGACAACATAGCTGAGTGGCATAAACATGAAAACGAATGAGTAAATCACAAACACAAAATTTCACTCATATCATTTCTATAAGCTCAAAACCACAAACAAGTCCGTGGCACTAAAAGTCAAGATGGTTGTTACCTTTGGTGTGCAGGAACTGGAAGAGCGGAGTGTGGGGTCTTCTGGGTGAAAAAGACATGTAGACAGCTCAGTACTGGATCTGTCTCCACTTTTTAAAAAAGTTCGCTGGCCCAAGCCACACACATAGGATTTGTGCACTTTCCCCTGTGCGTATTGTTTCAGAAAAGGCATTTCCCTCCCATCTTCAAGTGACATGCTAACACATAAAAGCGAAGTCTACTCTCTGCATGTCTCATAGAGCTGCCTCCATAGTCAGTGCTATCCCAAGGTTAAAGCCTGTCAGGCCCAGGCTTTGCAACCTCACTCCCCCATCCCTTATCCCCACCTCTGGCAGGAATCCAGGCATTTTGGCAGCTATGAGGCCACTTGAATACTGCTCAGGGAGACTCATAAACAGACCTATCTGCTGACCCTGTTAGAGTACCTTATGCATTCTCCAGGAAAAAGGTCAGCACAAGCTATCTGTGTAGTAAGTACTTGACTGATTCTCGATCCAAAATATTTTCATCAACTTAGGCCCCAAATGGGGAAGCAGAGGCTCTCCTTTGCTTTTCTTCCACATACAGGCTGCAACTGTGGGCTGTGGATCTGGCAGGCTGCTGATACCTGCTTCTTTGCATATTATGCCTTTGGTGTTTTCCAAGAAAGGACTTCCCCCAGTGGAATCCAGCTGGGGCAATATTAGCCATGACTGGCAGTGTGGGGGACACCGCTAGGCCTCCCCCTCGGTTCTGGGTCCAGCCCGGCATAAGCCCAGTGCTGGGGAAGTGAGAGCTGAGCTCTGGGCATTAGAACTGCTCCCATCTTTCATGGGTGACCTTTTCACATTTCTTCACCCCCATTTACAATATCACTTCTCCAACTGGGTGGACCCTTTCCGTGCAGTGTCTTTATTCTTTCCCGTGGAAATTCTCAACATGCTTATAGTAATCTGATTACCTCGGCTCAACTGTTGTCTTGAAGAGGGCAGGTAGCCATGTACACTTTGTTTTGCCTGTTGCTATACACTGGTTTGTGTTACCCCAAAATACATAATGGAATTCTAACCCTCAGTATCTCTGAACATGCTAGTCCATGGGTCACTGCAGATACAGCCACTTCCAGTGGATCACAGCAGATGCTTAGTCATATCTCTCATTGCCATGACTGAAGACCTCCTGACAGAAGCAGATTAGGGGAAGAGGGTTTATTTTGGCTTCCTCATTTAGGGGATACAGCCCATCATGACAGGAGGCAGAGCTGGGACCAGAAGTGAGCCTGGACCAGAGTCTTCTCATACACCTCTAGTGGTGCTAAGTCTCAAAGGTTATACAACCTTCCCAAATAGCTGGGATCAAGTGAGCTTGCAGGGGAAGTTTCACACCTAACCACAGCTCTAGAGTAGGTTACATTATTCATTCAGCGTCATTGGATTCATTAAGTAAAGAGGCACATGGAGCAGATTCCGTGTGATGGCAGAGGGACTGGAATGATGCAACTTCAAGCAAACAGCAGCAGGGCCCACCTGCGCTCCCCATGAGTGCGACAATGCAATGGAGCCTGGCGCTTGCATTTTGGATTTGAGTTCAGCCTCCAAAATGAAGGCATTAAGTTTCTGCTGCTTTGAGCCTCTCATTTGGTTCTTTGTTACCATTTTTCTAGGAAACTAAATACCTGTAGCCTCAGCTCCTAGCATGATGCCTTGAACAAAGCTGGTGCTCAGTAGGTGTGCGACTCACACAGAGCAGAGTGGCTAATGGACTGTGTGTACCCCCAGATCACTTGCTCACAGCTGTATTCTTTCAACAACCTACTCCCACTGACAGTCTCAAAAGCTCTGACACTACACATTTTTCTTCAGTGTGATATAAACTCTTGGTGACAAAACTGAGCCTAAATTGATATGCTTTTGATAGTCTGAATCCCACTTCATATAAATATTTATATATGTCAGACTGCTGGAATGGGGAGTATGGTGTCCCCCCTACCTCCCACAAAATGCTAGGAGCACTATACGATGTGTTTTAGTCATTCTAACATCTTTCTGAAACACAAAAAGTTCTGATTTCTGAAACTCCTCTGTGCCAGTGATCTTGGCTGGAGGACTCTGGTCCTGTAGGAGGAGGGTGCTCAGCCTGGTAGCTCTGCTTTCTTTAAGCTTCTAGGCTTCAGGTGTCCAGTTCATGGTTGGGCCAACCTGTTAGAAAGACTCTCGTTTCCCCAGCGTTCTTTAGCTTTGAGCCCTTCTCCACATTTCAGTCCCTTTTTGTTGAAGCCTGATTGCAGGAAAGGCTCTGTAAAGTGACAGGCTGTAGTGGATTCCTCACAGCTTCAGGCCCGACCCGCTTATGTCCAGAGCCTATGGCTTCTAGACCAAGGACAGGCAACAGGTAGGAGGTTGCTCTCCTGCTCAGTGTCTGGAACTGTCTTCAGTTTATGTGTACCCAGCACTGGAACTTGACGTTACTTATCAGACTTGGCTTCCTGATTTCCCTGGATAGTACTCAAACTCTGTCCAAAGTGCAGCCTATTGACTGGTTCTGTTGCCCTACCTAGGTGTGGTCAGCCTTGGGTCTTAGGTGAAGCCCTTTTAGCCATAAGCCATAACATGGCAGCAGTCCTACTGACATCACACTGGATCACCGGCTCTTTTCATGAACCATAGTCTGTGCCACTTGCCTTAAACACATCACTCCTTTGATCCTCTTCACAGTCCTATTAGGCAGTATGGTTATTACCTGCATTGTAACAAGAGCTGAGGTTTGGAGAAGTCCAGTCATGACCCCAAATGCCCAGTCTTTGGTCCCATACAGTTATCAATGTCACCTACCTCACACCACAACGGTGACCCAGGACATGGAGAATAGAGCTGTTCTCTATCACAGGGCAGCACAGTGGATTTGCCTTTCTCAGCTCTGCTTCATCAAGGCTACTTTTACTGAGGTCCGAGCAGGACTGAAGAGGTGAGTTGATATATGTGGTTACATTTATGATCATATTTAATGCTTATATCAGCCCTATGGAGGTGCTCTGTCTCCCCATTTTACAAGTGAGCTAACCAAGACTCTGAAACATTAAATAATCTAACTAAAGCTATACGGCTAGCAAGCATGAGAGTCAGGATTCAAACTTAGCAGCCTAGCTCCTGCATACCTCATACTGTCTCTTAAGCCAGGATAATGAGCAGCACAGAACAAAGTAGCTTTCAGTGGCCAATGTCAAGTTCCCTAGTGCTCGAAGTTTTAGAAAACGACAAACGAGGGCTGGAGAGATGGCCTAGCGGTTAAGAGCGTTGACCGCTCTTGCAGAGGACCCGGGTTCGATCCCCAGCACCCACATGGCGGCTGAGAACCGTCTGTAACTCCAATTCCACGAGAACTCCAGTTCCAGGGGAATCCGAAACCCTCTTCTGACCTCCGCAGCATTGCACGACACGGGTGCACAGACTTGCATGCAGACAGTACATTCATACACATACAGAAATAAATAAAATTAAAAAAAAAAAAAAGAAAACGACAAACGATAAAGCGACAGCAGTTTCTTAGTAATGCAAACATGCTAGCACCACACAGGGTCTTGGATGGACTCATAGTTGGCATTTTAGTGAAGTGGCTGTGGTCCTTGGCCAGCCACATGGACAAAGGCAGAACATGGTCTCCCAGGGGTAGCCATTTGGCTTTTGTAGAGATAGCTTTGGAATGAACGTAGGCCGTCAAGGCTCCATGGTAGCTGGCCCTCTGAGAGGCTGTGTTCATGTTAGCTATAAAGAACAAAGGCTTTTGCCTTCCTTTGGACAGAACTCATTATGAGAGCTGCCAAAATGTCTCTCTTGTTCTTGCAGGGAAGCTAATGACTTTAGCCTCCCAGTAATGCATTATTGCTGCTCTAAATGCACATAATTTGACATGGCAGACTCTCCCTGTCTGAACTATTATGTTCTAAGAAGCCTCTGTTACTTTTAGATTTTACAGTAAAGTAGGGTTAGATCTTTGTCCAATAATTTAAAATGAAATTTTTATTTGAAGGAAAAATACCATTGTAAACTTTAGGTTTATTTTTTGCTAGAAGCATTCTTCAAAATTATGTCTAACACTCATATGCCATTTTTGTCCACTATTTATATCATGAATTTTTTAAAAAAATTGAAAATTTGCAGTTTTCATACAATCAAATTTGATGGTATATAAGATCCCTTCTTCTATCTGCACCTTCCCTGTATTATATAATAATATATAGACTACAGAGTTTAATTTGTGTTTTCTAAATGTCTGTCAATGTGAGGCCATCTATGGGAACCTTGTTAATCTACACAAGTTCCTCAACAGTCTTTGTTTTCCTTGGGACATCTCTGAGACCAGCAAGCAGACAGCAGTATATGCAGGACACCACAGAGTGTGGCCGAATCTAGAAAGTTCAAGGTAGAGCAAACTGGCATGTCTAGGACGCATCCTGCCTTTAGTTTTTTGGATTTTTACCAGAGGCTCCCAATTTATCTCCCTATCTCCCAGTACCTGATCTATCTGCAGCCCACAGCAGTCAAAATGTCACTCTAAATGCAAATCTGGTCACACTGTGTTATAGGCGATAGTACACTGGAAGGAGATAGAGTTCTTTATTAACCCATGAAAAAAAAACAAGATCCTGTCATTTTCAGTAACATGGATGAGCCTGCAAGATATTAGATTAAGTGAAACAGTTCAGATACAGGAAGACAAATGGTGCAAATTCTCATTTACATGTAGAAGCCGAATTAGCTGATCTCATAGACACAGAGAATAGGGGTTGAGAGGGGAATAGGGAGAGAGGCATGGAGATAGAGTCGTGCAGTGGATAGGAGGAATAGCTTCTAATGTTCTACAGCACAGCAGGATAACTACAGTTGGCAACAATTAATTGACTTTCAGAAAATCTAGTAAAGAGGAACTTTGAGTGTTTTAAACACAAGGAAATAATAGATGTTTGAGGTGATGTATAATGCCAGTTACTCTTTCTGATCTGGCACACTGTACACATGGGTAGAAGTGTTTGCTAAACCTCACAAATGTGTGCAATTACTAAATACCACTTAACAGCAAAAATGTAAATTCATGGGCTGGCTGTTATAATTGAGTTTCCTGAGAGCTTAGTAGAGTATATGCAAGATTATTTTTATTCTTAGAGATTTGATATTTTAGTTAGCTTGCCTAGACTTTTAGGTGGAAATTTCTTTTTCCAGGTTTTCAAGACTGTTCCATAGAATGGACTTCATGGAGTATCAGCATAGTGACATTTGCTGTTTTATCCAAGTTTTCTTTTCCTCTATTTTTATCTTACTTGACCTAATGTCCTTAACCTTTTTAATTTATTTTTTCAAAATGACCTTTTTTCAAATAAAGTGAGCTTCCTCTGGGTTGAGTCACTTCCCAACATACTCTTTTAATTTTTTACCTTTGAAAATTTTCTTCCAACATTCCGTGCTTAAAAGGTTCTCCCTATTCCTACATGAAGGTCTGACTCAACCCTCCCCCTTACTTACATTCATCTACATGGTTGTGCTAAGTCAAATGCTAGAGCATCTTATAAGTCCATTTGCTTAAATTTTTTCCCCCTTCTTATCATTCCAAGCAGACAAGAAGGCCCTTAAGATCTGGGATCAAGTGTTTTAGAGTTAAAGAAATCATTTGCTGCTAACCAGCAAGTTAGGACAAACATTTCTACATACATAGGGATTTGCAGTTGGTATTTCTCATGAAAACACAACAAACCAAAGTAGTTCTTCATGTTATGGGATGAACTGTGCCTCCTGCATCCTACCCATGTGTATTAAAGTCGTAACTCCTAGAATAAGACATAGTGTGTGATGTGATTTAGAAACAGAGTCTTTCCAGGGATAATTTAAAATGGGGTAAGTAGGATAAACTCTAACCGAACATGAATGGTCTCCTATGAAAAGGGTTAGTTTGGGCATGGAGACAGGCTTGAACAGAGGAAAGATAGCCACACACAGGAGGATGAGAGAGAATCTTCACCAAAGTGCGAGGAAAAGGCAAGCAGTTACTCCTTGCCCCTGGCCCTGGGGATAGCATGGGCTTCCAAGCCTTGATTTCAGACTTCCGGCCTTAGAATAAATTCTGTTCTCAGATCTCATCCAGTTGGAGTACTTGGTTATAGTAGGCCCAGTAAATAAAAAGGCTCCTTGGAGTTAGTTCTCATCTGCAAATTTTAACTTGTCCATTTTATATGGACATTTAGCATTCATAATGTTCCCTCATTCTTAAGTTTCTCAAGTGAAATGCTTGGGAATGCCAGCCTTATGTCAACAGTCCTAGGTTCTATTTTATTATCAACAACAAGATTGTCTTCCCTCTTTCCTTTCATCATAAATATATTTTCAGTCTTACAGGAATGAAAGTCCTTTAAGAATATTTAAATATTCTCAACAATTTGGCTAGTCACATGTGCAATGTTTGTAACAACACATTCATTGCTGAAATCCCAGTGCTATCTAGTCTGAGTATTGCATTGAAGAATTGGAACACAGACACTTAAGCTTCTTGATATTAATGGCTTTTAGGGATCACTATAAAAACACTGTAATATATGATATTCATTTCTTTATTCATTCCTGTAGCACTAATTGAGCACTTTTTTGTGAGTCAGTCTCTAAGTAAAAGGACAGAGCAATAAATAGAGCCTTTCCCTTGGGGCTCCTAGTGGAGATTATGACACTAGTAAGTGTAAGAACATGGAATACAGGCTAGGGGATTAAGAGACTAGAGGCCAGTGATAGATGGACTGGATCTTTAAAGGTGAGTAACGGGTACACAGTCAAAGTAAGTGAATGCAGAGCAGCAGGCAGAATGAAGTATAAGAAAGCATGAGACATTTGGAGAATTGGAATTTTCAATTCCCACCTCAGGGATGGAAAGATTATTGAATAGAAAGCCTAGTAAATCCTTGAAAACTTCTGGCTCTTACTCAACTCTACTTTCCTTGATGTAACTGTGGGTGTATAAGGGAGACTGGGAAGCAGAAGCACTTTAGGCCGCCAAATCCTTAATGACAGTGGTGACTTAAGAACATTGCATCTGAAACTCACAGCCCATGGGACACTCCTGAACAGAGTACACCTAATCGACTGAGGGCTGAAATGGCCCATGTGTTCTTTTCCTGGCTGTTTCTAGAGATGTCAGCTTTTAATGAGTTCCAACAAGACTGTGGGACAGGGTGACATGGTACTTTATATAGGCTTTCTGCCAGATCATAAATCCATTTCAAGCCTGGCTTAAGGAGGAAAGCAACAGATAAGAGTCCTTTTCCTTGGAGACATCTCCCTGTCTCAGTTTCAGGAGTTTGATATGTGAAGATATGGGAGCAGTCAGCTATTGATGTATGGGGCAATTAATTCTACCCGAGTTGGGACATATACACACATATACACGTAAGACATAGACACTAATAGATATTAGATATACACACATGCACATATACACATATACTCAGAGTCGTGAACACAGATATACACATAATAATGTTAGACACAGACATACACATAATAGAAACATACATACACACAGATCTGGAGACACATACATACACATAGATGTTAGCCTTGGACACAAACACAGCTAGACATATATGCATGCAGGCATGCATGCTTGCACACCTCTCTCTAGAGAACAGGACACTTCTCTTTCCATAGGTGTTCTGCTCACAGATTACCTGCTCTTTCCAGACCTGATGTTTTTTTACTTGGGCAGTGAAAGTGAGGCCTTTCACAAATGTTTTCATATCTGAGTACAGATATGAAAATGACCTAAAGTCATTTTTCAAGTTAGGTTCAAAGAGCTCTTTAAGTAGAATGTGTTTTACTCTTAGATATTCTATTATCTAAGGACAGTTTAAGGGATTATTATCAGGCTAATATCTAAATAAATCAAAACCTCCTATTAGGATTTAGATTGGCTTATTAAATCCATCATTTGTTTTTGATTATCCATGATATTCATTTATTGCTAGGACTGTTATTCCTGGAACACACTTGAATCTGATAGAACTCACAAACACCCTAATCCCATGTGTGCAAAGGAGGAGGCTTGTGAGCATGGTATCTCCATGCTGCATTGAGCCAATATGCCAGCAATGCCAGTGTTGGATTCCTCCTCCGTTTGCATTTGATAATCTTGCACGTGCTGCTCTCTTGGAACAGCAACCTGTTTACTACAGAATAAGGTAAAAAATAATTACAATGACACATTAACTTACTCGATCCTCACGGCAACCTTGGCATATAGCTACCACTATTTTGCCATTTTACATTTGGGGCAACTGAAGTAAATTGACAAATCCCACAGTTAGTAAGGATGCAGAGCTAACCCTGTCAGTGGTCCAGAGGTTTGGTGTGTATTCTTGTCTTCTAGCCTCTCACTTGTTCAGGGGCTGTAGCTGCTATTGTCTATTGTGGTCATTGTTGCTCTAATATTTTTCACACACAAGAGAAAACAACAGGAAAACACACCTTTGAGATTTGGGGTTTTTTTCTTATTAGAATTATTTAAAGTACTACTCTTTAATTTTGCTTGTTTATAACTTCTAATAATGAACAGTTTGACTTCATGCAACCCAACATTCCCCCAGGTCACAAAGAATTTTCTACATTTTTCCTGCTAGGAAGCCAGGAAGAGTGGGTACCCCAAGAACTGAATTCTGAATCTCAGTAGAATACATATGGCTTAGGAACCATAGAGAGTGTTTTACCCCACACAATGTGGAGGTCTAGTAAATTTCCAACTCCTTTTTTATTTATTATTTTTATTTTATGTATATGAGTGTATTGCCTGTGTGTGTGTGAGTGCACCCAGGTTGTGCAATGGCTGTGGAAGTCAGAAGAGGGCTTTGGATCCCCTGGAGCTAGAGTTACAGATGGTTGTTAGCCACCATGTGGGTGCTGGGAATCAAACCTGGGTCCTCTGCAAGAGCAGCCAGTGCTCTTAACTGCTGAGCCATCTCTTGGAAGCATCTCCCCCAATTTTCAGTTCTTGACTCCTAATTCATTTATACTAAATTACTAGAAAAAAATCCCTAAACTCTGTGAATGCTGCCATTTTTATTTCCTTCTTTTATTTCTCATTTAACTCCTTATCCTCATGATTTACCCTCGAACAATAAGGAGTGATTTTCATATTGATGACTTCATTTGTCTATAGAAAGTATGAAAAATTTGTGCCCTAGGTAACTGATACTCTTTTGGCTGGCTCATCTTCTTTGGTGTTGGTGGTTAAAGAATAAAATGTTTTCCCAGAAGTTTTGTGAGAAAGTAATTTCTTCTTCCCATGAAGAATATATCATGTCTACCTGTGACTGTCTGGGCTCTCGGTTTTTGCCCGAGTCAACTTCTTAATGTGTCCTCGACAACTCTTACATACAGCCTACCCCTAAAAGTACTTCACTTACACTAATTCAGGAAAATGCTCATAAGCCCTAAGGGTGGATACTATTTAATCCTTATCTTTGTAAGGAAATGAGGAAAGAAGGTTAAACACCTTGCTGAGGGACATAGTAAAGAAAAGGACTCGAACTCAGAATCTGGCTCTGGGAACTACATTGTGATACGCCATAGCAATTTTTGGATTGTCCTATTTTTGATGAATACTGAACTCAAACTTGGGAATTATTTTCAGGCCTTTGGTCTGAGCTTTGCCAGCCAATATCTACTCGGGCAAGTCATTTAATACTTTTGGCTTCTCTCTCCTCACAGATAAAAACTGGAGAACTGGATTAAATCACATTCTGATATTCTGTAACCCCAGGCACTGAGGGAGTACTCATTTGTCAAAATTTTAGATTCTAGGCAAGTTTAACAGCCAAGGTTCTTGCAGATTTCTGGTTTATTAGAATTTAGAAAATGAAGCTCTGTGACTTTTTTTTTTTAAGTTTTTAAGTTCTGGGCAATAATGAGAATTCGCGACCCACCAAATTCTTCACCTGATTATGACCCTCCATCAGCAGAAGTGAATGAACCCAGTTTCTAGAGACTGGCTGGCACAACTGTGGCCCACAATAAATGGAGATTCCCAACACAACTTGAGGATTATGGGCTCACTGGTGAAAGAACTTGACCTGTCAATATTATCTGGTATGAGCCTTGGGGCCTAAGGCATGAGGAGGCGCAGGCTTTGGAGAGAAAGCATGTATTTGAAACTGCCTTTTCAGAGGTGATTGTGCTTGTGAGCAAATGGGTACATTTGATACTCAGGAAATTCATCCGTTATAGACCCAAGTCTGGGCCCCAAATGTGTCATGCAGCAGGCAAGCAACTATGGAACTGACACAAATATCAGAGTTCTTTCAGAGTTTACCTAACAGAGAAATGATGGAAAGGGAATGTTGTACATTTGAGGATGGAAACCACAGTAACCAGACCTTATTACGCCTCCTGGCGGCTTCAGCATGCCACTTTTCTCCCCCAGGGGGAGCAAGAGCTACGGCATCACACTGGACACCTGTTCAGTACATAGCTGCAGCAACACTGTGTGCAGTTAAATGCAGTCTGCCTCTTGCCAACCCTGTTCTAGAGAACTACCCTGTTCTAGAGAACTACCCTCTTGTAGGTAGATGGAAAATGTGCAAGGGCGAGTAGGAAACCAGCACTTATTCTTCTTGAAATAAAGGTGGGATCAGTACAACCCACATGTGGTTTCATTTCTCTCCACAATGGATCAGCTATATCATCAACCTCTATTAAATTAAAAATAAAGTTCATGACAGTACCCATTTTCACATAAAGCATTTCTAGGTGTGTCTGGGATGCACCTTCGTTTCTCTGTAAGTGCCTGACAGCTAACAAAGTAAAAAGAAGAGAGAAACGGAGGCTTTCCTGGATCCTGATCTGTCAACTTACTGTCTCTCTTTCCCCCAATTGCAAACAAATGGCCTACCATTCCATAAAGCTGCACAAAGTTGAGCTTGACAGTGGGGTGCATCTTGTGAGGAGGGTCTGGCTCCGTATCAGCATCTTCCCCATATTAGAATCTGGCACTACTTTTTTTCTCCCACAAAAAAGAGCCTTGATAAATAGTATCTGTCTAGTTGTGGTGGATTTTACATCCATAAATACCTTGCTTATAACAGTTTCCTTCTGTGATTTTTCCATAGCTTGATGGAGCTCTGTTTTAGGCGTTGCGTTCTGTGATTTTGCTGGCTTGCTCAGCCAGGGAAGAAGCTGAGGCAGGAAAAGTCTAATAGGTGGTGGATGGGGTGTCTTTTGTTCACAGGGATTAGTTTTTAGGTTGCAGGCAATCTCTCAGGCATATTTCCTACATAAACTTTTTTGTCACTAAGAACTTTAGCTGGCTTTCTGAAAGGGCATCCAAGGCATTTTTCCTTATGTGCTTTCACCACTAATAAAGGAGTAAACCATGTGGTTGTTTTCTAAGGCCAAGGCATAAATTTCTTGACGTTTTCTTTTTCTCTAAATGTTAAGACAATTTGAAGGTAAACTTCCAAATGAACTTCTCTGTAATACTGCCCTCTCTCTGTGTTAAGCAAATCTTCCAATGACACATGCACAATTAGCAGACATTTGGAAGACTGATCAGTAGCTAGACCCAGAAAACCAATCTTCTCGTATATCTCATGTGGCAAGGGATGAAGGGATGGCTTGAAGAAGAAATAGAGAATAATTCTGTATCTTGCATTTATATAATACTAAGCTTCACAGAGCTGAGAGAACTTTGCCAAGCTCTCTAACCCAAAAGCTCATGATCCTGGAGTTTACAGCTGGGATGACAGCACGATAATGAGATTGCATTAGCCAAGTGGCTTTGTGTCCACAGTTTCCCACCATTACCCCCTGAGGCAGCACAAACAAGTTGCTTTATCTTCTAGGCCTCTCTCTTACATTTTTTGAATGAATAGCACCAGTTAAGGTGATACAATGTCTTGGATCATTCATGGAAATGTGGAAATTATAAACAAATGGTCAGGTTTCAAGGTATAGTGCTGTCTATAGGGACAGAGGACCAGTGAAAATTCAGCAGATTGATTTGATCCCTTATTACCAGTTGCCATAATTGTTATTACCTCATGTAGGTACAGACAGGCATGTATCAGCTCTCTGGTCATTAAGAGTAACTAGAGAGGCTCTTAAATAGGAATATCCAGTATCTTTTGGCTTACCTGGGACAATATAATGGCACAGATGGCCCAGGCACAAAACTATCTTGAAGGTTTCTGAAAAAAAAATCTGTCCTGAGACTCTGAGGAAATAACTAAGGGTATCATAATAGCATATTTGATTAGAATTTTAAGAAAAAAAAAACTCAACGTCTGTAGGAACAAGACACTTACGTGGATGGTTGCCTTTTCAAGGTTAGCTTCTTTGATCTGAATTAGGTGACTATTTGCTGAGATTCTCTAAGAGCCTAGCTCACATCTCTCATATGGCAATTAACACCTTGCACTGTAGTGATTTGTTTGTATACTGGCCTCTCAATGGATTCTTAGTGCCTGGTCTAGAATTGATGTCCCTGACTTTTTGTTTGTCCATAGCCTATAGCAGAGAAAGAATTAAAAAATGTTCACTGACTTTTCCCCAGTCAGAAAAAAATGGCTACCCTCCCCAAAGCTGGAGCTAGTTGGAGATAATCGGGGACAAGATAGTCTTGGGAATTCTAATTTTCTAAGGTACACAAAATGTACCTACTTCTTTTAAGCAAGAATAACTTCTTATGGAGCTATATAACACCTTCATTAAATCCTACACGAATACTTTCTGACTTAATGAGTGATAGGTAGTATGCTAAGCCCTTAAGATTTATATCCGCACAGCAGCCCTTTTGAGGTTAAAGGGGAAGAAACCAAAGCTTTGAAAAGTTACACAAGCTCTCTGTGGCCAAGCAGTTGGCAAATTATATGAACTGGATCTTAACCCTAATCTGTGCAAGTTCTAAATCCATGTTCTTAAGACTAGAATAAGGCCTAGAGTTGAGTCATTTACATCTTAGTTTTGTTTTTTTAGCTTAAATGGTTTTGATTTCTTAATATGTAGTTTAATTGATCTGAATGACTGGGGAGAGGGTGAAAGAAACTGGAATATTGTGCAATTATACAATATGTACAGGAGAGTCACCTAGGGTGTTGGATAATTAGGAGGATAAGTAATTGAGTCTCTGGAGAGGAGAAGGAGGAGGTACTAACAACATATGAAAAAGATTGGTACAGAAAAGGAAGCAGGGACCTAGGTTTGCACTGAGGGAAGAGAATGTGTGTGTGTGTGGGGGGGATGCATACACACATGCTCAGGGGGGTGATAATTAGAGGAGCGGGTCATCAGCTAAGCACATGCTGGGGTGATGGTTGTTTGCAGTGGCAGTACAACATTTCCAAAGCTGCAAAGCAGTTTCCAGTGTCCTCCAGATTCGTACGCCCAGGCTGTATCTTTCTCGATGAGTTAGGAATTCTTCATAAGAAATGACTTTTTAGGAAAGGAATTCTCTGCATAATGACACAGCACTGGGTTTTAGGACATTCACTTGGGTCTATTTGATCCCTCTTTTCACCTGCTTCATTTCCTGGGTGTTTGGGTTTGCCCTGAGAAGTGTGGCTAATGAATTTTTGACCCCATCCCTTAAGTATAAGCTTGCTCCAGGAGCTGACTTCTGCTTTTAGTAACTGAAATAGTGAGAGGAAGACTGTGTAACTTGCTTGGGATCTTTACTGAATTATCAGCTATAGGGAACTAGTATTGGTTCTTTTCCTGGGGATAAGTCATATGCTTCAAGTGAGCATCTGGAATAGGGTGACTGCTGGAGTGATAGATGAGTCTATAAATATCATTGATAAAGGGAAGAACTGAACCTCAAACTCTCAGTTGCTTTGGGATTAAATATATCTTATACCAAATTTGAACATGCTACTGGCAGGTAGTGTCTCTCTAAAGTGGGGTATTTTGCTCAGTTCTGAAGTTAGCATTTGATTATGATCATCACAAAATTATAGGAAAAAGGAAATAATCCATATAAAGAGACTGGCACCATTCTTGGTGTCACATTTTAAATGAGAAATGTTTCCCAGAGCCTCATATATTGGAACACATGGTCCCTAATTGGTGGGCCTTCACAAAGCTGATGTTTTCATCTTTTTAGACTGAATAATATATGCTTTTAGGTGACATGTTGCTTAGGTAGATACAATTACTTCATTAAAATTATTATATTTGGGCACTTAAGGAGGACTCTGGTTAAGAGCATTGGCTGCTCTTGCTGAAGACCTGGCTTTGGTTTCCAGCACCCTCCCCTGGTCTTTGTGGGTATTGCAGCAATGAGGTGCACTTACATACATGCAAGCAAGACACTCATACACACAAAATGGTTATATTTTATTATCTTTTAAAAGAGATTCATTCAAGCCGGGCGTGGAGGCTCACGCCTTTAATCCCAGCACTTGGGAGGCAGAGGCAGGCGGATCTCTGTGAGTTCAAGGCCNAAAAAAAAAAAGCTGAAAAAAAAAAAGTGATTCATTTTATTTATTTATTTATTTATTTATTTACTTACTTACTTATTTATCTGTCTTTTTGAGACAGGGTCTCCCTGTAGCCCCAGCTGATCTAGAACTCACTATGTAGACCAGCCTGGCCTTGAACTCACTGAGATCCACCTGCCTCTGCCTCCCAAGTGCTAGGATTAAAGGCATGTGCCACCACACCCGGCTTCACTCATTTGTTTTTATTTTATGCGTATGGATGTTTGCTTACATGTATGTATGCCCACCACGTGTGTGTAGTGGAGGCCATAAGAGGTTTAAGAAACTCTGGAACTAGAGTTATAGATGGTTGTAATCCTCTATATGGGTGTTGGGAATCAAACCTCAGTCCTCTGCAAGAGCAAAAAGTGCTCTTAACTGTTGACCCATCTCCCGAGCTCTGTAGAGTCATTCAACTAAATCTATGCATGCAAAGTAATTTCAGCTCTGAGACAGCTATTTTTATTCTTGTTGATATAAAAATGTTACTGGAACAATTCTGATCCTGGGGATAACACAGTCCTTGTAGATAAGTAACACAGGTTTCCACTTCTCTACTCAGCCTCAACAGTTAAGAAGCAGGTTCCTCTTTTGTATCCTACCCTCCAGTAGAAAGAAAGAAAAAGAGAGAGAGAGAGAGAGAGAGAGAGAGAGAGAGAGAGAGAGAGAGAATAAGATACATTTGGATATACCAAAGAAGATAACAGTAGTAACAGCAGTAATGCTCCAAAGACACCTGAATATGGCTTCCAAATCTGGACTTGATTTCTATGAATGCTAGTGAGCTTTGGTATGCTTCTGCTTTAAGCACTTAAAAGTCAGTATGGACAGAGCCAAAAGCCAGCATGTGGAAGCTCTGGGAAGCCTGCAGACAATAAACCAATCTTTAGAGAGCACATTGAAACTGCAGCCCTAAAACAAGTTGTCAAAAGCCAGGGTACCCACAATGCTTTGGAAGCTCCATCAACTAAATGAAAACATGGCTGTGTTAAAAAGCAACGCCTTCTGCTCTAGCCATTTTTGGCTAATATAAAACAAAACTTGAAACTGGAACTCATGTGCTGTTAGTGTGCATGGGTTTTGTTAGTGCACAGTAAAGTAGGCATTCTGAAGCCTGCTTTTAAAGAGGGGACTCTGTGACCCCAGCACTCTCCTGAAATAGGGATTCTCAAGCTTCTTTTACCACTGTCGCTGGTTCCAAGAATAGTCCTAGGACCAGACCGAGCAGAGAGATTGAAGCTGCTACAGGGGGTGTGGAGGGGTGAGGGAGGGAAGAAATCAAGTTAGGAAATAGGAGCGTTCTCCTTCTCTGTTTATCTCTTCAGTACCACTCAGCTGTTCTCTGTTGCATAGAAATAAAAGTTTAGTTTAAGAAGTATGCTAGAACAAAGCTGCAGAAATGGCCTGGAATTTCCTTCATTTTCAGCCATCTGGCTTTCATTGCTCACTCTGCTCCCCTCCTCCACACACATTTACCAAATCTTTTCAACACACGCTGGCCAAGCTATCAAATGTTTATAATTAATAACAGTCACATTTTAAGGTAGTGATTTCTGGTTTTCCCTGAGCTGTTCCTATCCCTGCTAGGATGAACCAGGGAGATAGTTACTTAGCATTAAAATTAGCTCAAATCTAACAAAATTGAATTCTTGAATTAAAAATATAAAATTAGATATTTTAAAATTAGAACCATTTCTCTTCCAAAATAAAAGATATCTTTTCTGAGAGACTATTATGATTTTATTTTTTCCTCTCTTTTTTAAGTTTTGAGGCAGACTGGTTCTGATTCTACATCTGAGTTCCATCATCATGCCTGGCAAAAAATCCGTGTGTGTGTGTGTGTGTGTGTGTGTGTGTGTGTGTGTGTGTTTGTGTAGGGTACAGAGGATTGAACTCAGGGCCTTATGCATCCTAGGCAAGCAACCTAACACTGAGCTATGTCCCCAGCTCAGATCCTACTATTACTACTACTACTGTTATTATTATTATTATTTTATTGTTGTTGTTGAGTGTATGGAAAAGAGCCTAATAATGAATTTTTAATATCTTCTGATGGAAAAGGGGTGATAGAGGATATAAATAGTATTGAGGTCTTCCTGCCCTCATTCATGGGATGGTCTAAACCCTCTAATCAAAAATATGTCTCCAGTTCTTCTTATACCCTGTTAAAGAAACAAAGATCAAATAAGCCCCTGCCATTTTTCCATTCTTCAGTAACAGGGGTAGAAAGAGGGAGATGCAGACATAAAGCTGAGAGCAAGGAGTTTACTCTAGCCTTTTCTATAGAAATCTACTAACTTATTTTTTTAATTTATTTTTTATGTGTATGAATGTACTGTCTTCACGTAGGTTTGTGCACCTGTGTCATGCAATGCCGCGGAGGTCAGAAGAACTGGAACTGGAGTTAAAGAGGGTTCTCAGCTGCCATGTGGGTGCTGGGGATCGAACCTGGGTTCTGTGCAAGAGCAGTCAGCACTCTTAACTGCCGGTGTGTGCTCAGCTCTGTGTGTGGTTCTCTGCCTGTGAGAGCTTTTGCCGACCTGACAGCTAGATGGTGAGAAATGAAAGAAACGAGTTCCTTGAATGTAAATATAATACAGTTACGTCCACCAATGGTCTTTGTCTATGAACCAATAAAAAGGTCCAGGAGTAAATTAACCTTATCTAAATTAACCTTAGTTAGTACTTTGAGAATGAGAAATCATAAAGGATTTGTATGTTCCAACAGGCCAGAGTATCACCAACTTAATGGCTGAGAAAGAAAATGCAGCTTTGCAGTGAGTAGGATGTACCAGAAAGTGCCAGCAGAAGGATTGACTCCTCTGGGCACTGAAGGGAAGAAAAGCCTCAGATTGCTGCAGACATCAGGCTCCTCTGTGGATCCTACTAGTAACAACTATTTTTAATGAGTCCTAACGAAGCTTACCTTCTAGGTGCTGCAAATGTTTTAATACGAGAGACTTTCTTAACCCCCCCCCCATAGAATAAGGAGAAATATGATGATGATGATGATGAGGTCGTTCTCCAGCTGTAGATTGGAGCCAGCTGTTATAGAGATATTCTCTTGTAAAATTGGTATAACTGCCTTCTTTAATTGACTAATGGACATGGAAAATGTGAAAAGGATTATTCTCTATTCAGAACCAAATATAATGCTAAAGTCTCCTTAAGCTATGCACTTAAGCAAAATATATTAATACAGGAACTCTGACATCAACAATGGATTATTCTACCAAGGAGATGTTGGCCATGGGATCCAAGCCCCCACAAAAGGTAAAGGCTCCTTGCCTCCAAACTGGGATATCTGCAGGAAGAGAGGCAATAAGGCCCTGCTGTTGAAGACCTGATGTAAACATGGGAAAGACGTATGGAGACCACACTTGCAAGTATACAGATGGTCTCTGGAATACCAGAGAGTGTTACCAAAGGCCACTAAACCAATAAAGCAAATATAGGTCTCCTTGAGTCAAGCAAGACTCCTCCGTCAGCACCAGCTGCACCTCACCTGCCTGGAAATACTGTGCAGCAGTGGCAGCCATATGCCTGCATATCCCAAATCTAATTGGCTATTAGCTCTTTCCTTGGAGGAATAACCCACGGCTGATGCCACAAGCTTACATCCTCTAATGGTGAGGAGATGTTATAAACCACAGGAAGACCCTGTCATACTTAACAGAAGAAAATGTAAT